>APFE031236251.1:0-106818 GCA_000404065.3 Pinus taeda | reverse complement strand
TGAGACATAGTTTTTGCAGAGGTCTGATTGGGGAAAGGAAGGTGATCGTCTTGATGCTTTTAAAGAGAATGAATGGCTAGATCTGACTGGTGAGAAGTTAAGGAGAGCAAGAAGTTTTCAAGGATTCTCCATAAACAGATGAAAACATGGAAAATCAAACAAACTTAAAGGCAGAGCATAACAAATTATGGATTCTACCTTAACACTTCATTTGTTCAATTGCAGAAGATGAGAGAAGGAAAATGATACACCTAACAACTTACAAATACTAAAAGAAGCACACCATCAACACATAAAGCCACATGGATCCCAAACAGTGCTGCAAAACCCTGGTCTTTCCTTTGCCAAAAATGCAGAAGTGAATGTACAATAGAGTGTCAAGCTTTTCCCAAGGGTCCAACCTCTCCAACCCCTGAAAATGATTGAGAAATTACATCATATAGACCATCCTAACCCCTTTCCTTGCCTCTAGGGGTCTAGATCATCATTCTAGGAGCTGTTCAAACTAATTCTAAACAAGGAAATGAACTCTAGGTAGTCAAACAACTTACCCCTATATGCTAGGAAACTGATTCATTCATTTAATTTTCACCTTTTACTGAATGAATCCTCTAGAACAAGTAAAAATGTGCCAAAATTACATCATAGTTATTAAATTACATCATGAAAATTCAAGAGTAGTATCAAGAAGCAAAACTGGTCAAAACTGGGCGAATTTCTGAGCTGAACAGTGAAAATTTGACCAAAAATCTCTATGTGCCGCGCACCTGAGCTCATTGCGTCGCGTGCATTTCAGCCTACTTTTGGGGCACTTGCAGGAGTCACAATTGAGATCATATTGTCTTGTTCGAAAGCCTTTCCTATCTACTTTCCAACCCAAGTGGAATTTTCCAATTTGGTGTCCATTTTCCCCTCCAAAAGTTCATTCTCCCAAGATTGCTTCCTGTGTGTCCAAAAAGGGGTAATGAGGTCATTTTTTGCATGTTTTTTGACCTTTTGCAGACCCAAAACTTGCCCAAATCTCTTGTCCAAGTACCAAAATTCATGATTTCTCATGAAAAATCCAAAACGGCAAGCCCTTTGTCATTTGGACCACCCAATTCTATGCGTCATGCGAGGCGCGCGGCGCATAGGGAAAGCGCAGCGCACTTGGCTTGAGGCGCGGCGCATAGAGCCTGTGCGTAGCGCCTTTTTGCAGGAGACTTTTGGAGGCCTTCCTGGTGTCACAATCAGGTGTATAATAGCTCTTTGGAAAGGTCCTTGAGTCTAATTTCCAACCCCACTAGAATTTTTCAATTTCGAGTTCATTTGCCTTGTCCAAAATCAAATCTCCCAAGACTGGTCAAAAGGTGCCAAATGAGGCTGCCTCAAGGCGGAGTGCTGTTGCAGTAAAATTTTGAATTCCTTCCTCAACTCCACATTGAGCTCATGATAGATCATTGGAAAGATAGTTTTGTCTAGTTATCCTTTGACTCATCAAGAAAGTTATTTGGCCAACGAAGCTAGGCGAAAACTTGATTTTCCCAAGGTCACTTCAGAGGTGCATCAATTCTCCCGAGGCAATTGTATTGTTGAAATTTCTCTATATCCATGACACCTGTGTAAAAATCAAAGGAGGTTTTTCTTTCTTGACCTTTTTTGTACAACAACCTCTCTCATTTTTCCAAAATTCATCTTTTATTGCTCAGAAACATCATTGTAGTGAAACCTATCCCGATGTGTGAAACAAGGAATTTTGTCGAAATGAAGCGAAATGAAGTGGATAAGGGGCTTCTAAATTCTTGGAGAAATTTTTGGAAGTAGGGAGGGATGTTAGGAAGCAAGGGAAAGTGAAATCTTAGAGATTGAGTGAGGGGAAGGGGTCCAAAAGGGAAAAACACAGGCCCAACCTAGAAAATTGTCAGGTTGTAGCAAGAAACTAGGGTTTGTGCAAAAATGAGGAATTTGTGGGATTTCAGTGATGGGAAGTGTTTAATAAGGTACATTAATGATAGGGGAAAGTGTATGAACATCAAGATACAAGTTTTGCTAATGATTTGACCATTCAAGAGAAATTGCCTTCAAAACCCTAGGAGAGGGAAATGAACCTTGCCTAGGTGCAACTGAGGCATGAACAAGGTGTGAAATGACCCAATGGAACCTGACATGATGATAACAACCTTCTGAATGATGATAGACTCAGCTGAATATTGACATCGACTGACATTTGGGCGACTTTCAAAGGAGTGAAAGCAAACCCTAGACTTAATGCCTAGTGACCAAATTTTGCTTGAAGACTCACTGAATGACAAAATTTGATTTTGACACCTTAAAATCACTTGTAATAGCATGTTTGATCATTGGAGGAAGGCTGCAAAGACTAACACTAACAATATCCATTACACATTTTGTTTGCGGTGTCCAAGAAATGTCTTTATGGGCTTGGATCCTTTAATTCTCTACCTCTACTATCATATACTAATTTAATTGGGTCTAAGAACTACTTGGAAATTTTGGTGGTTGGTCCACTCTTTAAGAAGAAGAAAACACTTTCGTTATGAATATAAAGAAAGTACATCATCATGTTCGGCTTACACGGCTGGTCTACTCTACCAGTTTTAAAAGAGAGGCAAATCCTTGAAGCATAAGTATCATTTTTTATAAATAATAATTTCTTTTCACTAAATTCGTCACCAATTTCATTTTATCTTACATTATCATCCATTTGATTACTGCCAATTTTAATGCACAAATTAAAACTAGGTAAAATCTATTCAAAGTGAACTTGACCATTTCAAGAGCCTATAATAAATTAGGTTGATGCTCTATACATAAGTAGCAAACTACCATAATATCCACCATCTTTTGATGAAAGGAGGAGGTTTAGGAGCAAAAGAAGGATAAACTAAGATAAACAAGGCCACAAAAAGACCAAACCATCCTTCAATCATGGATAAGCACTCCACTATTGCTTGGCTCAATTCCCACAAAAGATAAAATAAAGGACAGAAAGAAGACCCTACTTCCAACCATGATTGGGGCCACAAAGATGATGATGATGATCCTACTAAGGTTGTTTGTGTGACTTAGTCCTTTATGAATTTTCTCTTCAAAATAGAAATTTGGTTTAGGTTTTTAAGTTATTTTTAGCCTCTCTACATATGTCCTCTATTAGCTTATGTTCTAAGTTCTAATAATAGCTACTGCCAACCCACCCTATGTATTTATACTATATATATTTAAAACTTTAATCAACTAGATCATATTTGGATAAAAATGAATAATAAATTTTAATGGTAAAATACATAAAACATGCCCTTGTTTTGAGTTTAAAATTCCATACATTAGTTTCCTTTTATGCAATCCTAAAATTCATGAGACAACAAAACCTTTAGGGTCTAGGTCCTGTCTTTATTGAAGTCTATTGATACAATGACGTTTGCAACTACACATAAAAATTAGATGATGAAAACATTGAATTGAATACATTTTTAGGATATAGAAATAAAACCCAATACCCTTATGAATTTCCATAGGAACTACCAAGTTTTGAGGGGTGGTGGGAAGGGGTTTGACATGCTCAACAAAAATATTGTAGTTAGAAGATGGAAAATTTCCTAAGGAAAATTATGTTTCCATGATATGTCTTGAAGTTGGGGATAGGAGGACATCTGCAAAAGAGGAGGAAGATGTTGGAGGAGTAGAAGTTGCAAACACTGAGATCATGCTACCACTGTCACTAACACTGGTATTAATACTAGCATTGTTGTCCTTCAAAATATCATGGAGTGGGTGGTTCGTGTTAGGGTCCTATAATAATAGGATTCATAATTTTGAATTGGCTATGGTTAGTCTTGTAATATTGTACATACTTTTTCTTTTTGAAAAATGTTTTCCCATATTAAAAATAAAAAATGTAAAGAGGGTACATCCCAAAAGAATAATCAAAGGACTAAAAGAAAGAAAAATATCAAAAAAGTAAAAAATATGAACCCCAAAAAGAGATAAGAATACATCATGAAAGTGTGCAAATTCAAATGCCACTCCTTTTACTTTACTTTGCAAAATAATATTGTGTGTAGCTTGTCAAAAATGCCACAATCCATGATGGTCAAAGTAGTTTAAACTTGATTCATTCATGCTTTAAATTCCATGTTGATAGATAGAGAATAAAGATCTGGACAAACTATTTAATCTTGGTAGATCAGTAGTTACATAGAGAATAGTAATGAGCTCATTAGTTTAATATGAGACATTGGAAGTTATAATGTTAGAATTAGATAGTTTTCTTATCAAATGAAAAAGATATAAATGGTTAGCAAGCTCAAATGCACCCAATGAATGAAGAGAAAATGCTAGGGTAAATAAAGGGTAGGTAGAATAAGTTTTGCAAGTGCACAAGGTTGCTAAGTCAAAAAGCACTTTCATCATGCTTAATCCTATTTCTCATGTGCAGGAGGAATTGTCAAAGACAAAGGACATTCACTAAAGCTTATTTACTAATTTCCCCTCATCACACTAGAACCCCCACATACTTAGTTTATTAATTTACCCTCATTATCCCTTCATTACTTGTAAAAAACCTTTCCCCTCATTTTGACCTTTTGTCCCTTCGTTTCACACATTTCCCTAGACATTACCCTTCAAAAATCATTCCCCCTTCCCGAAACCCCTTTTCCTAGTGTGAAACCCATTCCCATCACAAATAATGCATTCCCCCCTTATTAATTTCCCCTTTTCCTCTAAAGAACCCACTAAAGCCCTTTTATCCTAAGTTATTTCCTAAACTATACCCCCACATTATGTAATTAATGTCCCCCACATTATAATTCCCCGACACCCTTTTAACTCACCAAACCTTGGTGTATAGTTAAAACCTCCACCATATAACACATGGTCCCCACATTTTATTAACCCATTGCTTATATTAAAATCTCGTGATTAATTTTTAATTAATCACATTTAATTGTAATTAAACCCCAGGCCCCACCAACCACATCTCAACTCCTTCTGTGCAACTTCACCATGTGATATCCCTCCGATCTCCCACCTCCAAATCTGATGGTGCATATCAATATCGCAGAGTTTCATCATCCGACAGTTAAAGGTCCAAAAGCACGTGAGATTCGTGGTTTTGGTCGGCCGTTGTTTTGCTACGTGGCGGCACCAGGTTATATCGCATGCTCGCGAAAAATACTGCCTTCCACCCAAAAGCGGTGTGATATGGCCTAAAACGACCTCCCTATGTAAAAGCAAAACTTCCCACTGTTCATTTACCAAATATCATGCAAAAATGTAGCCATTATTGGTTAAAAGGCCAAAAAAGCCCCATTTTGCTCTTTTCACTCCTTTTCATTGCAAACCTCTATTAAGCAATTACGATACCTTGAGCCTATGTTAACCATTTTTACCAAATTTTTCCAACCGAAGGCACTGCAGACACCAAATTGAAGCATCAAATTGACAATTGAGGCCTCATAAACCTCTTCTACTACCACAGAACCCTGTCTATGCACTGAATCGTCAATTTCGAGGTATTCTTGAAAGAACTAGAACAACCCTGTAATTTAAGTTATACAAAGTAATTATCAAAGGTTGATTAATTAAATTAATTAAAGAACCTTTCTATACTGAAGAAAGCTCACTATGCATCCAAACCCCTACTACACACTGTAATTACCCTCCCCACTATTCTAGAGCTTCTAACCTTACTCCTAAAGCCAAAGAAAAGGTAATTTAGTTGAATAAACCAAATTATGGCTTCCCAAAGCTCTTTGGATGTAAGACCCCTGTAAACCCCTCACTTGGATATTGACCACCTCCCATTAGCCAACAGAGAGTTTCAAATTAAAGACATTGTTTCCCCTAGCCACCTACTGAAACTACACTGTTGGAGTAAAGATAAGTTCCTGAACCAAAATTATGACATTCACCTATGGGAATCAAATTTTCCCAAATACTTGTTCCCATAGGTGCACCTATTCCCAGAAATCATCCACTTTTTCCAAACTTGCTATGTCCCAAGTCAAAGAGCCATAGTCTCCACTGACCAACAAGTTTTATTCACCATTAGTGTAGAGTCAATAAATCAAATGTTGCAGATCCAACCAAGCCCAAATGAAACCCCAATTTTCATTGAAGGCTTACTTGAACTCTACACAGAGCTAGACCTTCCCAAGAAAGCTCAGATCTTTTAGACTTTCATCTTTGAAGAGTCTCATACTCCTACAGATAGTCCTCCATATGCTGCCACCATTTTCTCTGAGAGAGACAAACAAATTATAACCATGCTCTCTTGTATTCTAAGATACACCACTGATGAGCATGTGGATGAATTTATACTGGCTTTCCTATCTATTTTTTGCCCAGGCAAGCCTCCAGCTATAGTTTACAACTTTGATTAGTTCTTGGCAGACAAAATCCATGAACAATTTATTAGATTGGCAAATGAGAGAGTATTCAAATACTCATCAGTATTGTTTCACATGTTCTTATATATTCTGTTAGACAAATTTCCACTCAGCATCCAAAAGTTATACACTAAGGGCCATCCAAGATCTGTCATCTTTTGGACACCATTGATCCAAATATATTCCACTGTTTTTAGTTATAAAGATTTTATTGATTCATTTGTTCATCCAGTTATAAACATGCTAACCAATAGCTATCAACCCAGAATCAATGAGGAAACTAAGAGAGTTTTACAGTTGGATAAGAATAGTAGAGTGGGAGACTGGTATCTATACCAGGACCACACAGAAATCAGGATATATGGATACCAACTCACTCCCTACAAGCTACCCAAATACCTCCCTATGAGGATATTTGCATTAGAGTATTTTAGGCAGATCATAAACTCTGATGATGTTAATTTTATGTCAGCTAGGAAGAAAACTCATTTTAAGATCAAAAACCAATTGGACCCTTTTATTTGTAATAATAAGGAATTTGGACAAGACGCAGAGAAAATCTTATAGCAAATGAACTTCAAAATCAATTTTATGTGGAAGTATGACCCTAATGGAGTCATAAACAAGTTAAGACTCAATTTCAAACCAAGTCCTTTCATACATGACCCCAGCCTAGATATTGAAAGATATGCGAACCAGTCAGAGTGATTGGAGAATATATTGATAGATGTGGAAAATACTTTGATAGATGTGGAAAAGCAGATTGATACTAGTTCCTTCCTGCAGGTTCCATCCCTATAAGAATAGATGAGTATTACTCCCATTCTACATACTCCATCCAATGAGTACAAAAATGTAAAACGAACCAAGGAAGAAGGTTCTAGCTCTAGGATGGACACTACAGATGACAGCTTTGAGATCAGTTACAGGAAGAGGCCCAAGCTTAATCCTGTAACTGAGCAAGAAGACACCATTGAGATAGTTGAAATCACTGATACTGACACAAGGGTTGGAAAGAGTAAAGGTCCAGCAGTTTCAGAGGAAGATCATCAACCCTCCACCTTAAACACTCAAATCATTGAAAAACATATTAGCATTGAAGTCTCTTCATCCAGTAAACCATTGAATAAAGAGAAATATATAAAAGAGAAGTACAAGGAAATCAAGTTGAGGAATGAGACATTAAAAGATGAAACATATGCCCACTACTTCAAAAAAACACCTGCCAATCAAAATAGGTTAATGTCATCCTTTGACATTAAGACTGGTAAGATGCAAATGACCTTTATGCAACCTACAATCCAACATCCTAGATCATCAGTAGACTACATGAAGAATAAATTTGAAGTTTTGGCCAAGGATGTTCACCCTATTGACCAAATTGAATTCCATAAGTAGACAGGTGAAATGATTTATTCCACCATGACTAACAAAGCAATGACTGTGCAAAAACTTCAAAACTCAATGGATAACATCATAGCACAGTTGAAGCTAGAAGAGGCATCCTCACAGACCATGGATAACAGAATCAAGTCATTGGAAGACTTGGTGATTGATATTGGATATAACCCAAGTGACATCAAGGCAGAAAAAAACTAATAAAGAAGAAAAATGAGGATATTTTTTCTTTGAAGAAACAACTGAAGCTACCTCATTTAGAACATCCACAAACCAAGGAAGTCCTAGAGAGCCAAACCCAGCAGGAGGAAATGATGGATCTCATTCTTCAACTAAATGCTCAAATGAAAGAAATGGAGAATAAATTGGACAATTTAATACAACTGAAATAGGCTAGCCTTGAGACAGCCACTGCCACTGCTATTCCTACAGTCACTACAGCAGTTCCTTCAACCTTGGTAACTTCATTGGCCCCAATAGCTCCACTAGCTACAACACTTCCAGCTGCAGTAGAAAATATATCAGCAACAGGTTCAACAACAGCAGCAGCTCAGCCAAGTGATGAGGCAAGTAAACTGGTCAAAGCCATGGAGGACATGTCCATTCAAACCACTGAAATAAATAAAATCAAAGAGCAGATAAAAATTCTAGAGGATGAGAAGAAACTGGCTCAGATTATGCATAAAAATGAAGTACAAAAGTCAAACAGGTTGACTGAGAGGATAAAGAATTTGGAAAAAGAATTAACATTGAAGGAGCCACTTACCCAAAAAAAAGAACACCTATAGGCCGATATCATTGACTCTATCAATGGTATTTGGCCATCTATACAAGTGATCTTTGAACAAAATGATTTAGTCAAAAAGGCTACTAAAGCAATTCAAAGAGTTAAGGTTGAACTTGGAAATATGCCAGAAGAAGCCTCAAGAATAATCCAATTGCTTAACTCCAAGAATAAATATGAATTGCAGGAGTTGGACATAGCTGACAGGATTGGCACTATACTAGAGGTGAAGAAAGTGCTCACGAAGAGGAACTTAATGATGCAGCTTGAATACAAATTCCAAACCATAAAGATGGCTATAGACAAGTTCATGGTTAAGTTTGATACTTTGAGGAAGAAAGGTCTGCCAAATACCTTGGTAATAAATGACAGATTAATGCCACATGAAGATTATAACAAGAAAATCAGAGAAGTGGCAAGGGATCAAGCCAATAATTCCTCTATGAAAGGAATTCCTATAGGAAAGGTTATGTACTAGACTTTTGAGAACCTATTTTACCTCTAGCATGAGGTAAAACATCTTTTTGTAAACAAGGCCACCTTTGCAAAATATGCAGAAGCTGATGAGGTCTACAAAAGAATGGTAAATATTAAATTACTAGATACAAAGACTTGGGAAAAGTTAAATGATTTACTATGAAATTTCAAGGTAAAAGTGAATACAAAACAGTGAAGTGAAGCAAGAGGTCAGCCTAGTCAAAGAGTATCATATCAAAGAGTATCAGTCAAAGGGAAAAGTAAAAAGAACAGTCATTGTGGAAGACAAACTGCAAAGGAGAAAAGGCAGCAAAAGATCTAACAGCAGAGCTAAATAAACAAGGACAACTTGCAGCAATTACATATTTGTCTCTATCTTCTTGCATGAAGATATTTCTTTTTCCTTGAATAATTCCCAAAACAGTTTGGGATATTTTGTAATAAGTTTTTGTATAAATACTTCATAATTCAAAGTATAGAGTGTGGATTGCTAGACATTTCTATAGTTGTATTGATCTGAAACCTAAGGGTTCATTGTACCAGTTTTCAAGTCAGCCGATTGAACTGAGTAATAAAGACATTGTATTACAGGATTCATGTGTTGGGCCACTTCAGTGAAGTATTTTCTGTTTGTCAAATTTTTATCTTCTTAAGTGTTTCACATACTTGCATGTTATCTAAATTGAATGAAATAACTGTAAAACTATTACAGAATTTGTTTAAGTCCACTCTGTCTTGAAAAGTTAATCATTTTAATGTTTTCTTCTAATATCCAGAGTAGGGAATCCTTCATTACTCCCTAGTTTCTATTGGCCCCTGCCATTTCCCTCATTATCTGGTTTGCGGAACCCTTAATTGCTCCTTAACCCTGATTGAAAACCACTTCACCATCCAGCCTAAAAGATATGAATTTACTCAACTACCTTGCTCTATAAATAATATCTTTAGAACTTGATCCAATCCTGTTTTCTTGACACTCGACCCTATAACCCAATATTAAAGGACATCCCTCTATCCATCTAAGTCAGTGATTCCACCACCAAATCAAAATGAAAACCCAATCAAAGCGTAAGTAACTAACCTAAAATTAATTAACTCAACAAAGTTAAATCATAAAGAGAGAGCCCTATCTGAGCATTAGGAAGGCTAGATCTTGATCTCAAAAGTAGGTTTGTGGTTACCTCTATTATTTCTTTCATAACAACTCTAGGGAAATTTTAGAGTCATAACAATTCGTACATGGGTAAAACCTCCTCTATCATATTAAATTGTTTGCAATATGTTAATAGAACAACTTAACCCTAATCTTGGAGGAGTGGAACTGAGATACCTGAGACATTTTAGTTTTTTGAAGGACATAATTTTCTAGAAAAAGAAGATGTTGTTTGAGCCAAGAATAGATATTTGAACTAGGAATTTTCTAGGCTAAGAAAATAATTTCCTAAGCCGAGACTTGTTTTTAGTACTGAGTAGATTTGAAACTCTGGAATCCTAGAAGGAAATAATTTTTTTCTATTCCTCAATGTTTTCATTTTTGTATAGCATGGGTCCATTTTCTGTTGTTAGCCCAACAATTATAGGAAATAAAAGCCAAGAGACCCACTTCGAAATTTTCAAGGCTAAGAAAAGGCTTTCCTTATATGAGACTTGTTTTTAGTACTAAATAGATTTGAAACTTTGGAATCCCAACATGAGATAGTTTTTTCTATTCTCGAGCTTTTCCATTTTTGTAGATCATGAGATTCATTTTCTCTTGCTAACCCAATAATTACAGGAAAAAAAACGAAGAGACCCACTTCAGAAATTTATTGTTGTGAAGGGGAAGATTTGAGAGGGTTGTAACCAATCATGGGGTCAATTTTATGTTGCTAACACTAGAACTCAAGAAAATAAAAGCCAATTTGATGCCACAATAATGGATTTGAAAATAAAGAAGTAAGGAATACAATGGACTAAAAACAAAGATCAAAGCCCATCTCTGTAGAATCTTCAATGATGAAGCAATGATGCATTCAAAATTTCAAACTATTGGGTTCAGCTAATGTTCTCCAAGCCATCAAGGAAAATGTCAAGATTCTGACATGCATTTATCCATTGCTACCTCACCAAATATAAGGAGGATCATAGCAAGACATGGAAAGTAGAACTAGAGTAATTAATTTGGAAAAACGTTACTACAAACATGTTGTCTCATGATTTGTCATTTTTCATGTAGCAGGGTCCATCGAAAATATGCAACATGGGTACTCCTTCGATGAGGAATTAAATTTTTCATCCAACGAGTTCTCCTACTAAAATTTGAGTAAAACCTTAGGGAGATAAGTTGAAAAAGTAGTTTTATTATTTTATTATTTTTTAATCTTTTTACTTTTTTACTCCAAAAACAGTGAATCATCCCCCCTAGTTGACATCATCATCTTAAATCCCATTGGTTCTTATAAAGTTTATTTTGTTTGTACATTTTTCTTAGGAGGCCCATTTTAGACCTCAAAACTCCCCTAGTGATAATCACACCTCTCAAAGCCATGAGTGTACCTCCTTGAAAACTCAAGTTACATACAGCTCTATAGCTACACCAAAAAGAAAAGAAGTTTGCCTGGAGAGATTGCGTTTAAACCTCCCATGACTAGAATTATGGCGTCCATCACAAAAGACCACCATATTTTAGCAAACAATGCACACAACCATTGGGTTGTGCTGTAAAAAGAAATAACCATGGGCGAGAAGATGGGGCTCTATGATCCTTATCCATTTAGCTGAACCTGCAAGCGACAAACCCTCCCCATATTTTTTTCCTTAGAGGTGCCATATGGGGCCACACTTTATTCAAAAGCAAAAGGCCCAAAATTAGAATGTCGCAATCCATTGATGCTTAGTTTATTGATGAGGATAAAAAACTATTAAGTCATTTGTTGGGGGTCTATTCTGGTTATGATGTGTCCCACCTAAATTTCATGTCTCAATAAGAAATGAGGATGGATTCAAGTTCCAATTGATTTTTGTGGAATAGGTAGTTATTTCCTTTATCCTATATACCATCAACATGGTGTTCTCATGCTAGAAAATCCCTCCCTTATATGTTTCCCTCTTGACAATTTGACCATCATCCCTTTTGAATTGAAGTGATATCAATCAACCTTGTCACCCACCATGGAAGATTTGAACTAGTTGATATTCCTCAAGTTGATCATACTATAATGATTCTTACCCTATTCAGATAATGTACCAAACATCCAAAATGAAAATCCAAGGATGATTCAATCTCTTCATGTTCTTCCATGGTAACGGTCATTTTTTAGACCTTAATGAAAAAAAATATAACGCACAATAGAGTTGAGCACTTTTGCTTCTTGCAACTAAAGTTTATATCAATAGAAACCTTCCTTACGCAAGTCCAACTTCCCTTTCAAATCAATTCTAATTAAGGGTTGGGTTACTAGTGTCTTTCTCATCGAACATTTAAGATGTTGAAACTTCAAGATGACTAGTTGTTAATTTTTTTGAGTCTTGGATGAGAATTTTGGTTTTTATTTTTACAATCTAACCTTTTCACAGTACAATTTTGTAGTTATTGTTTAACCGTTTCCATTTAATCTGTGAGTTATCTCACATAAAAAAATTCCCACAACTAACCCACGATAAAGTCCCTATGGTTTTCTATAAACATAATCAGGATGTAACAACAATGTCTAATTCAATGGGATAAGTGCCTTGTGGAAAAATAAAACCATTGCATAAGCAGAATAATTACTTTGTTTCAGTTGGGATCCTCCCTGAGGGTGTAATATTGGTCTATGTTACCATTAGATATACAAATAGGATAAGCATGGTGACCATTTAATGTAATGTGATACAGATCTACAATGTTAATTGTTATTAAGTAAGGCCCATTAGGTAGTTAGCGTTAAATAAATGTAATGTAGCTTCATTAAATAAGGCCAACTAGGTATTTAACATTTCATGGCTGTAAATAATGAGAATAAAGTCCTCCTTATGTGATCATGTATTAAAGCACATCTCATTTAAGGGATTCCCCCTCAAAGTGACAAGTGAACAAGATTTGATCCTTGCATAAAAGGATCCCTATAAGGTGTTGCCCCACCTGAAGTTTATCTTTATATATTATGTATTGAAGTATTTCATGCCCATTGTTTTAAATCTTGTGTGGGATTTCATTTTCAGGACTAAGGTATACTACCAATGGCATCAGAGCACTTTCCAAGGCACAATCAAGAAAAATATTTCTACCTTTTTTTTCGGCATATTTGAGTAATGACAAACAGATCAGTTCCTAAGTGTTTTCCTGCATAATTCCAGAAATCAACAACATATCTACATTCACCTCTCAAAAATACAATATTTCAAGGGGAAAAGTGCTCAAAGTGGAGGTTGAATGAAGGAGGTATTTCAGTTTGTAATCTTCTCCCTTTTAAGGTTTTTAGTGATGGCCTTAGATGTCGCATAGTGTATATCTTTTGATAAATCCCTAATATTGTAGCCAAACCAACACCACTTTAAATAATTTCTAGGGATTCAATTTGATATAATATACCCTAAATCAATATTGAACACGTTATATCCCTTTACAATTTTCATCTCCCACAACTTAGTGGAACTAGAAAATGGCCTTCGTCAAAGTTTTTGCATTATGGAAAGTGGGTATGAGGCATAGACTTGTAAATATAGGTGCCACCAATGGCTATCTCACTAGTGATTAGGAGAAAGGCGTCGTGCACTAGTGGAATATTTTCTTCACATGACAAAAATGATAGTGATTTCTATAAACCAACACTTAGATAGAAGCCTTGGGTCTTCATGCTGAAAGTTATAAAGGTAAAAAAAACAATGTAAAGGATGTTCTTGATACAGATGGTATACGAAGTATAGCACTTCTGAGATGTATTTATGAAGAATGTATACGAATCCTGGCCTTATGTGATGCTCAAGTGTCTAAGTTTTCAAAATATGGGTTTTATGAATCACTCTGGAGTATAACCTAGGAAAGCATTATGCTGCAATCGTTTTCTAGGAATGCAAGAACAATGCGGATATATTATATTCATGTAGGAAAATTATTACCAATTGAGGACATGAACAGGGTGATTGAATTGTTATTCTTCATTTCCAAAATGTATACAATGAGTTTAAAACATTGTGTGAATTGTGTTCCATTCTATTTCAAAGAAACTACATGATAAATCAAGGTTCTATTAGGATTTGAGATCAAAGTTTACATTCTATAGAGTAACTTGGGAAAGACGACAAGAAAGTGTTAATACATTTGATCCTTTAAGTGTGAACCATGAAAGAGTGGAATTTAATGGTGAGTACAATATTACAATAAGCAATCTCCCTTATTTTCCATTAAAGAGTGGTTCAAAAACTCTAGGGAACTTGAGTTATCTTGATATCTTTCTCAGAGAAGGTGTTTTATATACTGATGATATATCACACAAAATTGAAGGCAATTATTGCACTAAAAACGAAAGAACTCTTGACAAAAGATTAACCAATGAAAATGGAGTGCAAGATTTAGATGATTGTGAAAAGGCATCATGACAAGAAAACTCCACAGTTATTGAGAGAGTTTGTAGCAACTTCACTCACAAATACATGAAATGGGTTTGTAGCAACCAGTGTCTTTTCATAAATGCACTTAACTATATCATTGGGCTTTAAGAACTCAGATTCATGTAGTTTCCGATCATGATAAAGATTCCTTCATACAAGCATTTATACCATAGTGCGTACTTGAAGCAACACAACTTATAGCTTGTTGACTTTAAATGTAAAATTCACAAATGTATTTGTAAGTAATATTTTATTAATATATATAAATGTACAAGAGATGATTCAATGGTACAATGAGGGGCCGCTTATATACTTAGGCATGTGCCCCTTCATGAATGGCCATGTCCTTGGAGACATGCCTCTTTCATTAACTAAATTAATACTATAATTTATGATTATATTATATTACTATATTTTAATTTTTTATAATAATTAATATTCATAACATATCCATTATCAAAAGATTGTCTCTCAAATTTTATTATTCCGATATTTTCATCCATGTTTAATACGTATTTTTGGGATTCATTTCTCCTTCGCGATACACATTTTTTTTATATAACTAAATCATATATATATATATATATATATATAATAATTTATATATATAATATAATAATCAAATCGATATAAATATAAAATTATATTTTATTACAACTATATAATTTTATAATTAAACTTTATAACTATATAATTATAAAATCATACGATTATAATCGGAAGGATATGGGCAAGGGTTGCATTGCTCAAGCTCAACAGTGATCTGAAAAATTTAAGCACTAGTCACGATTTCTGATAGAAGACAAAGAGGTGGAAAACTTCAATGAAATAATCTTTAGTCACTTTGTCGAAGGATGAGGACACGTACAGATAGGGATGGTCGACAGAAATGGAAAACAATCAACACAATGGAATAATGACATAGAGTCGATGGGACTGGAAATGACTCAAATCGGTGGACTAAAATGACCGACAATGGAAGAAAGAACACAACAACATGTCACCATCCTCCAGCGTACTTGTTTCTCATGATCCGAACAAAAAAAAAAAAAAAAAAAAAAAAAAACTCTTAACTTGCAGCACTTGTCATCTCAGAGGATATTTTTTTGCTAACTCACTAATCCACTTGTCACTTAACCCAAAGTTGTGTGCCTTTGAAAGTAAGGTTGTAAGAAGTTCAACCTCTAAAATGTAGATAAGCAACATAGATATTTTCATTCCATTAACAAACAAAGGAAAACCTGCAAATCCATGAATAATACTCTCTAAAATATGACTGACATCATAAATTGGATTTCCAGTCACAAATGGAATATTATTTATGATGGGACTGTGGAAGTTGGCCCATAATGCCTGAAACCTTCCCTGATCATTGACTAATACTCCAGCAAATGTATTCCCTAAATGTGACTCTAATTTGATTATGTCCATGTTCATTTCTCTATACCGTGGAATCTTAGTTGGAGAAATATTCAATGAAACTTGTGGG
The DNA here is from genome assembly GCA_000404065.3 of Pinus taeda. Taxonomy (NCBI): domain Eukaryota; kingdom Viridiplantae; phylum Streptophyta; class Pinopsida; order Pinales; family Pinaceae; genus Pinus; species Pinus taeda. Next base: position 90,710 of record APFE031236251.1, on the reverse strand, counting down.
TTTGTGACAATGCACTTACATGAGGTAAGTTGTAAGCTCTTTATCAACCAGAAAGATGTACAACATCACCTTTTAGAAGAGTAGGTTTAGGAGGAAGAGCAATTTCACGTACAACTGTAGCCCCAAATGGACCTAGTGCACTAGGATCATATGTGACTAATTTATAATTGTGTATAAGGTGCAGAAAAACAACCTGCCCAAGCATCTCCGCTTTGTATGCAACAAATGTTAACATGAAAGCTACCAATGATGTGCACACTGTATTTTTGTCAATCACAACTATTCCTATGGTTTCAAAATGATAGACCACCAATGATTTTATAGTACATGTTGTTATACAATATTTATAATTGCAGACAAAAGTATCTCCACTAGGTTAGTGGCTAACCTAGAACAATAGAGAGACAAGGAACCCAATGCTTTTACTTAAATTAATTAGATGATGGAGTGAGGTCCACCTATAATCCTTCACACACTTCACTCCTTCTTTAGCTTGGAAGCTCCAATTCTATCTCTGATTGCTAAAATTAGTACCTGCATAGTCAGATAACATAAGCTAAGAAATTACAATATCTATGCAATATCATCTAAGTACTTCATTCAATAGATAAACATGGTATTGAAATAAGTGAAATAACAAAATCACATATAAGAAAACAATGAATTCTTTTCATTAATATAAATGGAAGGAGATTACAACCATAAGTAGCAGTTGATCCTGTGGAAGAGCTCCTCTAGGTTGTTGACTTGTCCTTTCCTTGTCATAATATGCACCTCCAATGACCCTAAATGTATGAGATGTTGACCACTCACTACAGAAGCATAAGGGCATAATCACTATCCAAAATCCAACCCTAATAAAATAACCAGGTTCTTGTCGAATGAGGTAAATATATAGGAAGGAGAGATAGTTCATGAATTATTATCCATTTAACAATCTAGGCTTGAGATCCAAAAGTGATGGAAGGATGAGCTCAAGCGACACGATGGTGATTTCTCCAAGGTGGAATCATATGGGATTCAAATGTTTATCATAGGTAAATGGTTGAAACAAATTCTGGAAACTTTTGGAAGAGGAAGCTTCAATTTTGTTTTTCCTAAATTTATAGAATCAACGCACCCCCATAGTTATGAAGGGTGCATTGAATAGCACCCTGAGAGAAGGAAAAATGTAGGTGATCAACGTAGGACATGGGGGAGAAACTTGTAGGTGATCACACCCTAATAGGCATATAGGAAGTGTTGGTCCTGAAATTGGCTCAAATGATGTAGTTTAGGGCTGAAACTCTAGGGGATGGAGGGAACATGCTTAGGGATTTGTGCAAGATGGTGACAAGGGGCAATAGGATGTTGATTGATCTCATTAGGAGGCTCACTGATCTGATGTGAAAAAATGGCCTTTAGCAGAATTCCCCCTAAAGCATAAAGTTAGATATGATGACTGATGACTGAAGTGATTTACCTTGTGACAAGTCGGGATCAAGGACAACTAACGAGCTTCCCTTTACAATACATTCACAACATGACATAACTTTTTTTGTTGAGGGAGGCATACCCATACTCATCTCATAAGCTAACATAACATGTATAAAGGTCAAAATACGTGTCCACACATGCAATGGGTGGAGCCATGACTGGATGACTATGAATATGATCATGACCATCATACATTGTGATCTTTGTATAACTCGTGAAATCACAACCCAGATGGATGAAACTAGATCCGGGGTCTTCTTTCTTGTTCACATGACCAACCAATGTACGAGTCTAACCATGTGAATCAACGAGCTAGAGTCAAACATGGTAGACACCATTTGATTACCTTCCAATGATGTAAGTCATTAACAGACACAAGAGAAACCACCGATGATGTTAATGGCTCTCAAGGTATTATGGTACAATTTGTATGGTGTGAGTAAATGAGTTGATGTTGAACACCACACAAAAACTTTTGGTCAAAGGCCATTGTTGTAAAATTGTCACTGAGAGCAAGGAAACTTGTCATTGATGTATGCAAGCACCATGGTACCAAAGGTTTGTTTCTAAGTCAACTTCCTGGATGATGTTTCAATGTCAATAGGAAGAGACCCATCATAGGAGGGCCATGATGTATCCCTCATCAATGACACGAAATATTTATCATGATTGAGACAAAATGATCAGAATGATGCTGACATTGAACTGGATGAGGAAATACAGAGATGAAATGAAGGCTTAAGAGTATTATAGCAGAGATCAACTGATGAATTCTTTTGAGTACACTACTGGTAACACTAAATGGAGTTGGAATAATTGACCCAAAACCAAAATGTAGGCTCTAAAAATGGTATGATAACCAAAATACAAGCAACTTACCCAACCCAACAGTCACAAAGATGAAGTGGAAGAGTGTCATGTTCAAGAGTGAATCATTACCACTAGAAAAATGGAAACCCTTGTTTTCCCAATTTCCCTAACCATACTAGTCAGTACCTATTTATTTTTTAACAAGCTTGATGAGGATAACATATGCTTCATCTATAGGTTCATCCTTCAGATGAATCCCTCTGAGTATATTTAATGAAACCTAAGAAGGAGTGGTTCGACCTTGTCATGTTCAACAAGTCCATCAATGTTTGATGTTTTAACGAGTCCAGTGTATTAGCGCTCGAATCTACCTCAAGCTGAGGAAGGCAACATCAAACCAAGCTCATCCTCGTATCTAGCCCTACGAGGACAGGAGAGGGCTCTCTCTAGTCAATCTCGAGAAAATGAGCAATAGGGTGCGAGATGACTTAAAATGGGAACTCATTTTAGCCTAGTAAATAGATATGAAATGAGGTTTTTAATAAATGATTAGGTTTTCTGGGCTACATGGGGCAAAGACAACAAGAGCAAAGAATTAATCAAGGGCACAGATTATTCCATAAGGCGAGGTAGGAGTGAAGTTTAACAATTAACTTTGAAATAATATGGGATGAAAAGACTATTTAAAGAGATGAAAAGGGCATTAATCAATGAGTCCTTTACAGACAGAAGACAATTACACAAATACTGAAATGCTCTTTCGAGGCAGAGCAAATAAATTGGGTTCTACCTCCCACGCTGTAAAGCATTCAGCTAGAAATGATAATGAATGAAACTATAAAACATTACAAAGACATATGAAATAGAAGAAAAACATATTCTAAACTTTCACACCACAAGAATCTTACAAATCAAAGCTGCGCCATTTAATTATTTTCTCTCTCATTCAACTGTACAATAAAAATCTATATTTCTCCTCCACCATCTTTGAGAACTCTCCCCCCTACTTCTTACAAATTATTTTTCATACAATAAATAAACCCAGGAGAAAACAGATCGATGAAAGTATGGAACTATTTCAACTGAAATGATGAAAATAGTAAAAGAGCCATTCATCGGTTCTAAAGAATAGCATTACATTTTTCATTCGAGACTTTCTGTGACCAATACAAAGGTGGAATCTGTAGTGTGAACCTTCCAAATCATAACTAAAGACAAAGATAAGCAATTTGTCCCTATTTTTCTGCTTATGTTGGTAATCTGCATTTAATTTCGATTTTAGTTTACTTTGCCTTTGAATAAGAACTAATCTTTAATAAAATTAGCGCAATATCTTCTCCAATATCAGCGCATACATATCCATTTATTTATGGGAAAAGCTCATGCCATTCATAATTGCCAATACTCATCTACATGATCACCTTTGGTTGCCTAACCAACGGTCTTATCTTTATGCAGTAACTAAAGCACGAATCCAAAGAAGTAGAATCAAAAACATCACGTACAAGCAAGGTTGTTGCCACCATGTCACAAATGCGACAGTTTGACCTTTCAATACACCGCTTCAGCATGGGAAACATGAGGAAAATCACCGCAACTGCATTTAGGCAGCAAATATGTGACAACAGTTAAAATATACAAGGAAGGGAAATTCCACCTGCTAATGACTAATAACATGCAGTGATATACATGTTATCTGTGCGATCAAATCAATGCTTCTTGGCCTATTCAAATAACGTATCACAAAAATCCCACTACAATCTAGACACATTGATTGAGCGTGCTTTGCATTTGCTCCAATTTTCATTTGTTATTTTGAATAAAAATTCACTTTTTAACAAAAATAACTTTAACCGAAGATTTTGAACGCAAAAGCAATTGGTGTCTTCCAAATTCCAATAGCATTTCCCACTTTAAAAGTACCAGGACCCTGTTCAAAAATCACTGAGCAATGATTAAAAACCTACTTGCAAGTTGATGGAGCCGTTGTGGTATGAAATTGAACGCAAAAAACAATTTTTTTCAGCTCTGTCGCTATATGGGTAGCGCGTCTACCTAACGCTTAGCGCGCAGCATACACGTAGTGCACATGTTCTCTGCAAAGGGCTAGGGAAGGTCAAGTGCATAGCGCACCTTATATGGGTAGCGCGCTCCCTCTACACATAGCGCGCACCTCCAGATCCAAATCCACTGCTCTAAAACACTCCAAACTTAACTCTAACATTTCAACTCGGCTTTGCGTTTCAGTTTTCACGACAATGGGTCCACAAAATAAGCAGAGGTGGATGCCCAATCGAAAAGAATTTATTACACCATTGACATTTGAAGTTGATCATACAAAGAACTAGACCTTTTATCAAGGATCTTCTGTCGAACTAGCAACATGTGTAATACCTCTAATTTTATGCCACTTTTTTCCTTTAGACACTGCCTTTGTCTTTTAACTTATTTTCCAAGTTGAACTGATAACTCTTATCTATCTGTTGTAGGGTTGTTGAAGCTGGTGCCATTGAGGAACTGTAAAACTTGAAATATTTTGGCAACTTACCTATTTATTACAAAGACACATCTGATGATTTCTTCTTCAAAACAGAGTTTTGAAGAAGAATCGATCTCACATTATTGATAATGACATAAAAATAAAAACTTATTGAACCTTCCTCTAGCCTACAGAAATTATTCGACATGTTTGAATACCAATGACGAAGGACTGACAGGGCCATGTCTAACATTGGCTCCAATGGGGATGGCAGTTGCTGCTTCTTGGAGGTGCCAAGAACTGCAGAGCTTTGGGAGAGCAGACAGTGCCTCCATCCATTGGGCAATGGAATCATTATTTCAACAAACAACACGAAACTTTCAACTCATTAATGGATTGAAACTTGACTGAAATGACTGAAAAACTGACTCAGCAAACTTCCAACCAAAACTGTAATGAAATTAGAATGAAATGCTGCCCTTTAGCTGCTTATTTATTTACAAAATCTACCCTACTTGGCTGCAAAAACAATAGATCAGGTAATACTGTAATGCTAGATTAACCATTCAACTAAATCTGAGAAGAACGCTGCTTGAGAGTGCTTCAACTAGATCACAGATGCAATTGTTGGCAGCCCTATATGCACATAATGAGTCTAATCATGTAAAATACAGTTTGATTTGTCAGTCAAACTGAAAAACATTTCCATGTACATCGCAATAGGATCGTGAAAGCTAGACTCCGTTTGCTGCCCCGACTCTGCAATACATACATCCAGCCGCACACTGTCAATGCAAACATCTGTAGGCAACTCTATTGTTTCTTGTTTTGAAGGAGGGAGCGTTTCCAATAAATTTTTGGGATCTCGGAATTCATAAGACTGGATTTGATCATTTAAACACTAAATTTCCTTCTCAATTCTTTCAACAACTAACTCACAGACACCAGTTTTAGCTTCAAGAGGAAACTTTGGAGATTTCAAAAATTGAAGCAAGGCACTGAAAAAATCTTCATTAATTTCAAAATTTGCTAACTGATTTCTTACTTCTTTTACAGCTTCACATAGTGCAGGGTTTTCCACATACCCTACCATTGCATGAGTGGATCAGTGAGCATTGGAATCTCTGGATCGGTTTGGAGTCACCAAGTGAATGTTTCAGCCTTCATATGTGTCTGACTGTTGTCCACCATTAGCATCAGATCTGAACTTTGTTATCCTTTACCAGGGAGGAGTTCCCCAGTATGGTCGCCACTATGTTAGTGCTCGAATCTGCCTCAGGCTGAGGAAGGCAAAACTCAAGGCAACATCAAACCAAGCTCAGCCTCGTAGCTAGCCCTACAAGGACAAGAGAGGGCTCTCTCCAGTCAATCTCAATAAAATGAGCAATAGGGTGCGAGATGACTTAAAATGGGAACGGATTTTAGGCTAGTAAATAGATATGAAATGAGGATTTTAATAAATGATTGGGTTTTCTGGGTTGCATGGGGCAAAGATAGCAAGAGCAGAGAACTAATCAAGGGCACAGATTATTCCATAAGGCGAGGTAGGAGTGAAGTTTAACAATTCACTTTGAAATAATATGGGATGAAAAGACTATTTAAAGAGTTGAAAAGGGCATTAATCAATGAGTCCTTTACAGACAGAAGACAATTACACAAATATTGAAACGCTCTTTCGAGGCAGAGCAAATAAATTGGGTTCTACCTCCCACGTTGTAAAGCATTCAGCTAGAAATGATAATGAATGAAACTATGAAACATTACAAATACATATGAAACAGAAGAAAAACATATGCTAAACTTTCACACCATTTAATTATTTTCTCTGTCCTTCAACTGTACAATAAAACTTTGTATTTCTCCTCCACTAGCTTTCAGAACTCTCCCCCTACTTCTTACAAATGATTTTTCATACAATAAATAAGCCCACGAGAAAACATATTGATGAAAGTTATAGGAATTTACAGGGTAAGTTCCTCAGACAGAACACCAAAGGACACCGCTCACAAATAGATCACAGATCAATACACCAGTATTTTTGACGTGGTTAAAACCCTCAGAGAGGGAAACAGTCCACGGCCTGCGCCAACGTGGCTACTACAGGCAATTTATTAATAAAAGATTGAAAATTTACATAAGCTTCTCTCATGCACGGTTAACCTACAAATGACCCTCCATGCGCTTTAAATAGAATTCATGGACCAATCGGGTGTTAAGCCATGGATCAAGTGTCGGTAATACCGAGGAGAGAATGAACTGTCGGATCACTACATATCGTGACCGTTGGATTTGTAAGTTACAAATGTACATAGTAAAGAAACACACTTTACCTAACTCTATACTAGACCAAGTTATACTTAACTATTCCTATGTGTCGGAATATCCTAACAAAAGTATGGAAGTGTTTCAACTGAAATGATGAAAATAGTAAAAGAGCCACTCATCAGTTCTAAAGAAAAGCGTTACATTTTTCATTCGAGACTCTCTGTGACCAATACAAAGGCGAAAGTTGTAGTGTGAACCTTCCAAATCATAACTGAAGACAAAGATAAGCAATCTGTCCCTATTTTTCTGCTCAGGTTGGTAATCTACGTTTAATTTGGGTTTGACTTTACTTTGCCTTTGAATAAGAACTAATCTTTAATAAAAATAGCGCAATATATTCTCCAATATCAGTGCATACATATCCATTTATTTGTGGGAAAAGCTCATGGCATTCATAATTGCCAATAGTCATCCGCATGATCACCTTTGGTTGCCTAACCAACGGTCTTATCTTTATCCAGTAACTAAAGCACGAATCCAAAGAAGTAGAATCGAAAACATCACGTACAGGCAAGGTTGTTGCCACCATGTCACAAATGCGCCAGTTTGACCTTTCAATACACTGCTTCAGCATGGGAAACATGAGGAAAATCACCGCAACCACATTTAGGCAGCAAATATGTGACAACAGTTAAACTATACAAGGAAGGGAAATTCCACCTGCTAATGACTAATAACATGCAGGGATATACATGTTATCCGTGCGAGAACTCCAATGACTGAAATCAATGTAGACCACGTTTTGAAGAATCGACTTTTCTGCTCTTTTGCACTAGATGCTTTGGACAAAGCAGTTTCAAAAGCACTGAATGAATCTTGTGTAACAAAAGGCAACGATAGAAGTACTCCTCTTGGTGCAGAATGTCGGTTGGAAAAGTCAACAAAAATCTCACGACAAAGGCTAACAAGATCTGCATGGATCATTGCATTTGAATCCAAAGTTAAACCTTGAATAACTACTTCAAATAAATATTTTGCCACAAAGTTTTGGAGTTCAAAATTGCTTGTCGAAACTGCAAATATGACAACAGATCCACAAAAGCTAACAACTTTTGCAAACCGCTTCACTATCAAGCCATGTGAATGCATTGACACTTATCTGGAGGGCACAACTAGCAATTTCTGCATGTTTAAATAAGAATCCTATCAAGGACTCTGAAAATTTGTTTTCCATGTCAATAACAGGACATGATTCCATGCAGCCAAGCTGTTCAAGTTGTTCTGTTGAAGGGATACTTTTGTTGGCCCAGGGGAAACCAATGTTGCCAACAAAGAACAAGTCTCTCGAGTGAAATCCCTTAGGAGATTTTCTTCCATAACCTCCACCCTTTAACCCAGTGTAGAACTGTCACCACAAGAATCTGGAACTTTCGCTCTTCCCTCACTTCTAAGGCTGGTCCAAGAAACAGAGAGAACTTGTTGGCAATGCCCAATTAGTGCAGGAAAATTTTTCCCTAGCCAAGACTCCCAAAATAATGGTGGACAATTTTTTACCAAAGGTATTATAACTATGTGAATAAGCTGGTGAACATGTCTGAACTCCATTGCTTGGAGATTTCAAGTAAAGCAGTAGAAACAGCATCGCTATCCATGCATTCATAAAAGTGATCTTCAATGCTTGTTGCAAGGCCTAGAACATTGTAACCACTGTCTCGAATACCCTTCAGCTAGTTGCAAATTTCATTTTCGGTCAAATCAATGCTTCCTGGCCTATTCAAATAACCTATCACAGAAAATTCAACTACAATCGAGACACATTGTCTGAGCGTGCTTTGCATTTTCTCCAATTTTCATTTGTTATTTTGAATAAAAATTCACTTTTTAACAAAAATAACTTTAACCAAAGATTTTGAACGCAAAAGCAATTGGTGTCTTCCCAATTCCAATAGCATTTCCCACTTTAAAAGTACCAGGACCCTGTTCAAAAATCACTGAGCAATGATTAAAAACCTACTTGCAAGTTGATGGAGCCGTTGCGGTATGAAACCGGACGCAAAAAATAAAAAATTTCGGCTTTGTCGCTGTATGGGTAGCGCGTCTACCCAACGCGTAGCACGTAGCATACGCGTAGCACACGTGTTCTTTGCAAAGGGCTAGGGAAGGTCAAGTGCGTAGCACACCTTATATGGGTAGCGCGCTCCCTCTACGTGTAGCACGCACCTCCAGCTCCAAATCCACTGCTCTAAAACACTCCAAACTTAACTCTAACATTTCAACTCGGTTTTGCGTTTCAGTTTTCACGGCAATGGGTCCACAAAAGAAGCAGAGGTGGATGCCCAATCGAAAAAAATTTATTACACCATTGACATTTGAAGTTGATCATACAAAGAACTAGACCTTTTATCAAGGATCTTCTGTCGAACCAACAGCATGTGTGATACCTCTAATTTCATGCCACTTTTTGCCTTTAGACACTGCCTTTGTCTTTTAACTGATTTTCCAAGTTGAACTGATAACTCTTATCTATCTGTTGTAGGGTTGCTAAATCTGGTGCCATTGAGGAACTGTAAAACTTGAAATATTTTGGAAACTTATCTATTTATTACAAAGACACATATGATGATTTCTTCTTCAAAACAGGGTTTTGAAGAAGAATCGATCTCACATTATTGATAATGACATAAAAATAAAAACTTACCGAACCTTTCTCTAGCTTGCAGACATTATTCGACATGTTTGAAGACTAATGACGAAGGACTGACAGGACCGTGTCTAACACAATGAAGGTAAAGTTTGACATGTTTTTCATGTTTAGAGAGTTTGAAAAAGAGGCGAAAAAGAAAACCCCAAATGTCCCTTTTTGTAGGTAGTCCCTTACGTCTGAAAACGTACAAAAAAAATACCAAAGGGAACATCTTATCCATCTTCGACTAATGTATTCCTTTTTTGTAGTTAGTCTATCTCAATCTGAAAAAGGGTTAAACTTATATATAGTAGACAACTTTTCATTTACTTTTACAAGTTTGAAAATACAAGTTCTCGACAATATTTTCATATTTTGGGAGTCAGAAAAGAGATGAAAGAGGACTCCTCCTAGAGGAACGAGTGGTATAAAGGGTAAAAATTGGCTCTGTTCATGATGGAAATAGTCAAAACCTATAGAGGTCAAGAGGTAGGCTAGCAAGACTAGTCATTACAGTTGTTCCTCTAGAGAAATGGTAAAAAAATCAAGTGAAAGTGTATGATTGGCCAAGCAGATGGTGACAATGGAATGAAAAAGCCACAAGCTTGAAACATGGGAAAGTATGCTTGAAATTGGTTCAATCTTTACACAAGCTTGAAACATGGGAAACTATGCTTGAGATTAGTTTCATTTTACGCAAGGTTGAAACATGGGAAACTATGCTTGAGATAATTTTGTGTGCCCCCAATGTGATGACTCAATTCCAGGTACATGCTCCCCCAATCTTCATTTCACGCACCTAAGAATATTACTTTGTACTAATAGGTGGATGGAATGAAGGTTCATTTACAATATCATGTGAAATACTCGATGGGGAATTTACGAGATCTAATCAAATGCTCTAATTTAAAGGGGATTTGTTTCATTTTTTAACCATCTTGACACAGGAAAAGAACTATGGTCATAGGAACCTATTTCATTTTCTAACAAGGTTGACATAGTAAAATAACTATCCTCATAAGAGTTTGTTTTATTTTTTAACAAGATTGACACAAGAAAAGGAACTTTGCTCCAAAGACCTTGTTTTATTTTTTAATGAGCTTGACACAAGAAAAGGAAATCTTCTCCAACACCTTGTTTCATTTTTTAACGAGCTTGACACAAGAAAAAAAAAATTCTCTGAGGACCTTGTCTCATTTTTTAAGGAGCTTGACACAAGAAAAGGAACTCTTCTTTGAGGAACCTGTTTCATTTTTTAAAGATCTTGACACAAGAAAAGGAACTCTACTTCATACCTTGTTTCATTTTTTAATGAGCTTGACACAACACAAGGAACTCTACTCTAGGGACCTTGTTTCATTTTTTAAGGATCTTGACACAAGAAAAGGAAATCTACTCCAAAACTAGGTCAAGGCCTCCAAGAGACCGTGGCATCCAAGAGGTTCTCATCGGATGGGAGAATAATGCTCTGGAAGGGATCAAAGGATCCAAGGGAAAGATTAGACTCCAATGCCCCTAGTAAATGATTAACCATATCACCTACCAGATCTAGGTCGAAATAAGTTGAGGAGACAATGAAAGACTCATCTTCAATAGTAGGTACGTGAATGAGATAGTTTGACACATAGTTAACCTATGGCGGGGAGATACCACTTGCATATAAGGACAATTTAGGGAAATTGGTTGAATGGGAGTCAAATTAGGACCAACAAATGAAAGCCGGTCAATGGTCACAATTCTTCCTTCATGCAAGAAACACATCACACAAAAGAGTGAAGAGACAAGAGCTCCCATGACATAAAAATAGTCACACCCAAGGAATAAATTAAAATCCAAATGGCCTTGGACTACCATCGCATCAATATAGATAGTCTTTCCTCCCAAAGAAATAAGAAAGTTAGGAAGAATCCCTATGGTCAATTGGTTCCTCTGTTTAAATTCAATAGTTTCTAGATAATGTGCACAAGCTGCGGAGAACCTAAAGCTTTCCAAGTATTTGAGGACAAAATACTAACAGATGCACCTTCATTTATAACAGTGTGATGGATGTCCTTATTATAAGCCTTTACCATGATATTAAAAGGAAGTAAGAAGGGATACAAGGTTCTTTCAATCGACTCTAATCAAAGGAAATGACCTGTATCCTTAGAGGGAATTTCATAGGAATGGGAGAAATGCCCCCTTGTCTGGTAGAATCAAAATAAATCAAAAGAACCTGAGCAGTATGAATTTCACTCTCTATTGAAAAGGTACAATCAACTGAAGGTGGAATCAATTCAACCATTTTTCAACCATTGGTTGGTCAAGAATGGCTCATGAGATTCACGTTCAGAGAGAGTGGGATCAACTGGAGATGGATTCTAATCAATCACTTGATCAACTAGAGGAGGATTGGATAAAGCTTCTGGTAACAAGTTGGAAGCTATGGCTGAGAAGTTGTAAGGTTTTACAACACTTTTGAGGCTTCATCCATATAAGTAAAAAGGCAAATAGGATGACTCCCTTCACATAACTTACAAGGAAATTTGACTTCACCTATTTCTCATGGACCTTACTATCACTAGTTGAGGGTTTGTCACCAACATGATCTCCAAAAGCTGATGAAAAAGGTTGATGTGAGCCGGTGGACCACACTTCTAATACCTTGGGAATACCAGGACAATCTCTAAGAATGTGGTCACACTTACATAACGTTCAATGGAATTTAACTTTATGGGGTTGATTGGAAGGTTTCTCCATACTAGTTGCATCCATATAAATCATTACTTAGTTTCTCCCCTGCTTATTTTTCTTCTTCTTAATATTCATTTTCTTCTTCTTCTTTGTATCCACCTGGTTACTAACATTAAGAATTTCACCAGACGACGAGGAAGAAGAGGAATAATAACAAACATACGAATAAGGAAAAAGGTCAACTTTAATATCAACTTGAGGTTGATTTTATTCAGGCGGAGGAGAACTTGGTCGAGAAGCAGTCTGGACATTTGGGACCATAGGGGTCAAAAACAACCAAACTGGGAAACCAATGGTAAATCTAGTAAGGGACAATGTTGCCATATAAGGAGCACCAATATTTCCAAAAGGAGGAGAAGGACTAGGATCATAGGGGCTTCCTTGATTGGTAGACTCAGGAACTATTTCCATTAGTCTCAACCTAAGGTATAATAAGGATTTATTCCATGAGGAGGATGTTTTTTTGCGTCAATTAATTGATTTTGGAAATTAAAGACACAAACAAAAAAATGGGTAACTAGGCATAAAGGTTTACCAAGAATAGTGAATTGTAATATACACCTTGGAAAACCAAGGACTTAATGTATGTGCACACAATCTCCCTTAATGTTGTCATTGGTGTATCATTGTATACAAGGTGACCAACTTCGTTACATATGGATGGATAGAAACCTATATGGGACTCCGAAAATATACTCGATGGTATGTGGGAGTGAAATCCGTAGTAGTGTTGTATAATGTGTAACCATTCGATGAGAGTGTTCCCGTATACTTTTCATTCATGGAGCACCATCTGATATACCTGAAGATACGTGGAGAATGATCTTATACACTTACGTATGTGGAATGGAATTTAACCCCTAGGATGCAACGCTAGAAAACATAGACAACTTCTACGTTTAATGATGTTGAAACAAATCTCTAGCCTAGAACTCTAGATGTTTGCGTTGGGTTTCAAATGCTCCTTAGGTTAATTGAGATGAATTTTAATTTTTATCTTCAATTAGGTTTCAATTTTAAGGGTCAAAATTTGATGTCACCTGAATTCACCTATGATGCAACTAATATGAAAAAAAGAACTCTTTTCATTTTACTTTTAGTACTGAAAGGCCTATCTAAGTAGGGGAAGAATAAACCAATCAACAACGCAACAAAAAAGTGATGCAACCATCGATCTCTATAACTTCGCTTTTCCCATCAAAATCAAAACCCTATATGCAGTGCATGATGCATAAGAATTTTCTTTTGGATTCCACTTAATTTTTAGATGAAAACTAAGATACTTACTTAATCACTGATAAAAACACTTTTCAAAACTCCGACTAAAAAACCAATTCCTTCAATCACTCAATGACTAAACAATTTAGTTTTTTAATGACCTAATGATGAGAACAAAGGAAAATCTAAACAAATTCTTATCAAAGACACTTAAAAAAAATCAAACTAGATGGACGCTTATGAGAGACCAAGACACACTTAAGGACATGAAGAGGACCAACTAGAACAAAGTTAATCAAAGAGAAAGTAAGAAAAAATGCAATTTTTTTGCGTCAAACTGGAACCATAGCAGGTGTTGAAAGTGCTAGGGTGCATTACAACGTAGGTGCATAGAAGGCTAGGGTGCACTACAATGCAGTGTCTCTAGACCAAAAGGTGTGGTTATCAAGGAAAGACAAGTTCCGACACAAAAACTACCAGTAAATCTCAATGAAAGTTCTTCCTAGGTTTGATCAAGACTGAGTGAGAGTATGAAGGTTTATCAAGGATGTAATCAAACACAATGGACAAGGAAACCACCAAGGGAATACTATGTTCCCTACTGGACTCTAATTTGTTATATGGGATTTATGATTATGGAAAAAAGTATCTCCCTTAGGTCGGTGGCTAACCTATAAAAATGGAGAGACAAGGAACCCAATGATTTTCCTTAAAGTAAATATATGATGGAGTGAGGCCTACTTGGAATCCTTCACACACTTCGCTCCTTGTGTAGCTTGGAACCTCCAATTCTAGCTCGGATTGCCAAAATTCAAACCTGCATAGTCAAATAACAAAAGCCAATAAACTACGAGATCTATTTAGTATCATCTAAGTACTTCATTAAATAGATCAACATGGTATTGAAAGAAGTGAAATAACAACATCAAATATGGGAAAACAATGAATTATTTTCATTCATATAAATGGAAGGAGATTACAACCATTAGTAGTAGTTGATATTGTAGAAGAGATTCTCCAAGATGTTGAATTGTCCTTTCCTTGTCATAATATACCTCCAATCACACTAAATGCATGAGATGATGACCACTCACTACAATAGCATAAAGGCAAAATCACTGTCCAAAATACAACCTTGAAAAACTAACCATGTTCTTGTGGAATGACATAAATATATAGGAAGGAGAGGTAGTTCATGAATTCTTATCCATTTACCAATCTAGTCTTGAGATCCAAAAATGCTGGGAGGATGTGCTCAAGGGTGATTTATCCAAGGTGGAATCAGATAGGATTTGAATGTTTATCCAAGGTGAATGGTTGAAACAACCTCTAGGAGCTTCTGGAAGAGGAAGCTTCAGAATTTTTTTATTTTTTCTCAAATTTCTAGAATCAACGCACCCTTATATTTATGTAGGGTGGACTGCATATCACCCTAAGAGAAGGAAACTTGTAGGTGATCAACACATACCACAGTGGAAAAACATGTAGGTGATCACACCCTAGTAGGCATACAGGGAGTGTTGTTCCTATCGCTGGGTCATATGACGTAGTTTAGTGCTGAAACTTTGGGGGATGAAGGGAACATTCTTCGGGCTTTTTGCAAGACGGCGACAAGGGGGAATAGGATGTTGATTGATCCCATTAGGAGGCTCACTAATCGGATGTGAAAAAATGGCCTATAACACATGCATCCAAGTAAAGAACACACCATTCATGCTGCTTGTGAAACCTTGTCTCAACATGTTTTAAATAATATGGAACATCACACAACTACATATATCTTACACCTTTAGATGCATAAAAATTTGCAGTGCCTTAGAAAACATCAATGCCCATAATGATCAGATCCTTTTGATTAAAAAGACAATTTGGAAAGACCTTTAGCACATAAGGGAAAGTTGCTTTCTCAGTTGATTCCCTTTCCTTTTCGTCATTAATGTTGTCAACGTAGGCTTTGAATGCATACATAATGTCAGCCATAAAAATCTTCACACCAAGTTCATCTGCAAGCTCACGAGCCTCTGGAGTCACTTTCACATCAAAAGCCAAAATTGCAACATACTATTTCTTGTTTTTCTCAAGCATCACACTAGACCGCATGCTATCTCTTTTATGCTCATGACCAATAATGATCCCACTGATAGGGATGTTTATAGCTGGACCCTTTAGAAACTCAAGTAAAGCTTCCAAAGATCCCAGAGTTGAAGCTTGAACATGAACTCCCTCACCAATCTTGTCAATCCAAGACATTACATTTTTCGTGTCTTGCATTACTCCATCCTTGAGATCTTTTGAATTATCCTTGGGTACTACAACATGTAAGTGAGTTCTTGCTATAGCATGCTCAGGTCCCTGTGTCATAATCTTTATTACCTATCCTGCCTTCAACTCCTTGTAATGTTGGTAAGATCCCTTTATTCAAACCTCCTTCATTGGATGAGGAGTCAAATAAGAACATATAGTTGTCACAATGGGATCATGCATTCCACACACCACAATTTGATCTCCTCCATGAAGCACACCATTTATAAGTATAACATCAATTGTAGTTTTCAATCCCTCAATCACATTAAAACCATGTTCCTTTGTACATGCATACAAAGAAGCTAATTTTCCAAACCCAACTGGTCCAGTAAGCAATAAAATAATTTTCACTCCATCTCGTTCCACATCGTTGCAAGAGTCTTTGACTCATCTTGGAAAACATGTCAATATTCATCCTAACTAGTATTGTTATTTTATTTATCTACACCAAAAACTTGGTCATGCCAACTACATAGCCCGTCATTTAGAAACATAACTGATTTTGAGTTCCCACAAACCTCCTCTAAAGTTTCATATTAATATTTATTGGTCCACAATGAATTGTTCATATGGATTAGTCTATTACAAGATCCACTATTATTACGATGGAAATAAAACAAAAACATTTTCTTAGGTATTCTAGATATAATTTGTTTCCCAACACTTTTAGAAAACCAATCGATATAGTAGAACCTGTACTCTTTGTGTTGCTACCCAAGTATGAAAATAACTTCTCAATTAGATTCTCAGTCGTGTCTAAGACACTAGGAAATTTAGGAAGATCATCCAAATATTGAGCCTTATGAGAAGGAAACTTTTCTTCCGTGAAGGATGGAAATTTACTAGAGTGGTAAAAACATGTAAACCCTTCATGATTATTAAATGTAATGTTTTTTGCATTATTCTCATCATTTTGATCATGCTTTTCTTCTCTTTCCCATAATCCACTTTTTCTTTTTCAAATATGTTATCTTCATAGTTATCTTCATCGATATCATTTTCATTTGGAACATCATCTTGATCTACATAATCCTCATCCACATCATCTTCATTTGGATCTTGATCATTCTTATCCACATCAAGATCATATTCATCTGGTTTTGTTTCTTCATCGTCACTATCATCTTCCTTATTATGGATTTCTACATAATTTTTCTTTAGATATGTTTTAACTCCTGCACATGATTTTTCTAATCACTAAAACACTTCTTGAATTTTACTAAACTACTCAATGAATCTGGGGTGAAAACTTAATGGCATGTGTGATGGATAATGTTCAAAGACTCACATGGATCTGATACCACTAAAACAACAAAAATTATACCTTGTTGACTTTAAATGTAAAATACACAAATGTATTTGTAAGTAATATTTTATTAATATATATAAATGTACAGGAGATGATTCAATGTCACAATGAGGGCCCACTTCATGAATGGCCATGTCCTTGGAGGCATGCCTGTTCATTTAACTAAACATTAATTAACTATCATTATTATTACTATTTATTTTATTTTTATATAAATTATTCATAAGAGTCCCTATTTTGGATAATGAATAAGCACATAGAAGAAAGGAGACCACATTTGTTAGGTCCCTATAATAGTAATGTATCCCCCATATTGTCATATTTATGCCCATGTAGCCCCCATATTGTTATTGTTGTTCCCTTACATTATTATTGTTATTTAGACTCTGATTATATTGTGACCCCTTAGACCCCTATATATAAAATGGAGGGCTTTTCATTTATATCATCCAATAATTGTTCATTTATGTAATATAAATTAGGTTTCCCCCTCAAAGAGGATAGCTTTCAAGTCGTTGATCTATCTATTTGTGAACTAGTTGCATAATATTTGGTATGAGAGCTTTGGATTCTAAGGTTTCTCTTCTTCAAACAGGTCATCTTGGCATTTTTGCTACAACTTTTTTTTCCTCCGAGGCTTTAGAAGCTGAAATTTTGACCATGTTACACTAAAATTGCAAATAATTTTGTGTAAAAATTCTAGATCTTGGTTCGCTATATTTCGTAGATATGTTTTGAGGAAGTTAGGGTTTTTTGCGGGCTCTAGAATTCTGTCTCAAACAAGTGACCTAGGGAAAACTATCATAACTTTCATTTTACGCATCATATTTGAATTTTACAAAATGTGGCTAAAATATAATGGATTGTAGTTTGCTACATAGAAATTTCAGTTCTAAAGGTTGAAACAGTGACACATGGCATCCCAAAAAAATTCTCTCTACTGAACCAATCGATAAGCAAGTCATCGTGGGAGATTTGGCATAAATATTTCTTGAATAATCCAATCTCGATCAGACTTGTGGGGTTAAATAGGGATCATAGGGCTACCATAGGACAAAATTTTAGACCTTGGATATCCCAAATTATAGAGATACAATAGATTCAAAATCGAGCTCCTAAAACATAGGAAGAGGGTGTGTATTGTTTTGCATAACTTTTGTTTAAAAAATTAGTTTGAAGTGATTCAAAGGGAATAATGAAGCATAAATATCATTAATTGATGTCCCATATAAATGAAATGGAAACACCTAGTAAGCAACCTGATATCTTTACTATGGCACATGAACAAGAGGAAGAAATGCAACATGATAAATCAAAATAACGAGACCAAGCGCAACAAATTTTGCTCTCACAAAAAGTAACAGAAGCTAAGATGGAAGGTTTGAAGAATGGCACGGAAGCTAATATAGATAGTAATAAAATGTATGTGGTAGTTCTTAATGATGGTTTAAAAGCAAACATGGAAGCAATGATGAATTATAAGATATAGGGGTTGAAGGAAGGTTTGGAAGAGTTGCTAGAAGAAAGGCATCCCAGTGGTGACAAAGCAATGGAATATCAATTACAATTTTAGAGGCTCCAATTTGGGGTTTAAGAATCACCACATTCCAAAGACAGATATGAGAAAGTTTTATAGCAAGGATCTGGTAACTTAGATACTATTGATGGAGCAATATTTTGATCTACATGATGTGCAATCCTCACAAAAGGTATGTGTTGCATCTTTGTATCTAGAACCCAATCAATTTTTATTGTATAAATGGCTTTGTTCTTGTAAACCAATTTTCACCTGGTCAAATTTTATGGAGGAAATGATAGCACATTATGAAGATATAAAGAGTAACACCTTCTTTATCAATTGATAAATCTCAAACAAAAGGGTTCAATGGCAGAGCACATTGAAGACTTCCAAAAATTGAGAATTAGGCTAATTGATATTCCAGAGGAGCATAGGATTGATGTATTCATAGGTACTTTAAAAGATAACATCCAACATGAGGTTTTCCTTTCGGAACTTGATTCGTTGGAGAAGAATTCAGGGTGGCAAGAAAAGTTGAAAGAAAATTATGGCAACAAGGAAGACCACTCACAACTATAAAGATGAAAGTGTGGTTCCTCCTAGTCTTCCACAACCTACAATTTTGACACCATAGTTATTGGAGGAAAAAAGAGAAAAAGGGATTTGTTATAGTTGTGATAGAAAATACACTAAAGGTCATAAGTGTTTTTAGAATAAATTATTCTACATATATTTCAAAGAGGAGGAAGAAAAGGAACAAGAAAAATCAAAACAGGAGGATACACACGAGGAAGTGACCCCAGAGAAAGAAGAAATGAATCTGACCATATCTTGTAATGTTATGTAACCAGCTCACAAAATAGAAGAAAAGATAGATCAACAACTTCAAAATCAACCTATTTGAGGGGGCAACCTCCTTTACATTACATAAATGAATAATTATTGGATGATACAAATGACAAAACCTCCTTTCTATATATAGGAGTCTAAGGGGTCACAATATAATCAAAGCCAACATAATACTAATAATAACATAAGGGCACAAAAATAATAATAGTGGGCTTCTATGGGGCACAATAATAACAATATGGGGACAATAGGGGCACAACAATAACAATAAGGGCTATAGTGACACTAGTAATGGGGGAATCACTAGTACTATAGTGACCTAACATGCCCCTCTCCTTCAAAAAAAAATTCATCTTCAATGCTTGACTAGTTTTGGATGCTTATGTAAAAAATTCTCACCCTCCCATGTGGAATATTCAGCGGGTGAGTTCTTCCACTTGAGGAGATACTCTAAAATTGATCAAGTTCGTAGCTGTCGAGTTCTTGTTTCTGTGACTGCTTCAAGTTCCAATAGAATTTTTCCTTCCTCGTTAAGTTCTTGTAATATTATTTGAACTGGGAGTTTGTCACCTCTAACCTTCTTTAAGCATGAAACATGAAAAATTAGGTGCACTCGAGAAGCTGCAGGAAGCTCCAATGTGTATGCCATAGTACGAATATTTTGCAACACCTTGTATGGACCATAATACATTGGTGAGAATTCAATATCCTTCTTACCTTGCTTGAGGGACATTTACTTATATGGTTGTAGCCATAGGAATAACTAGTCACCTACATGAAAACTTATTTCACTATGATTTTGATTTGCCTATTGTTTCATTCTATTTTGCGCCAAAGTGAGGTTATCCTTTAAGAGTTGGAGAACTTGTTATTGATTCTCGATGTGATATTCCACTACTTTAACATTAGAATTTTCTCTTAAATATGATGTGATGGATGGTGGATGATATCCATAAAGTGTCATGAATGGGGTCATTTTTTTGTAGTATGGAAGGAAGTGTTATACCACCATTTAACCAGAGGCAACCATTTGACCCATTGTGTCTATTTATCAGATACAAAACAACGAAGATATCCTTCCAAAAACTTGTTTACTATCTCAGTTTCCCCATCAAATTGAGGATGATAAGATGAGCTATGAGTTAACTAAGTACCAAGACGAGAAAATAATTATGTCCAAAAAATCCAGTGAAAATGGGATCTCTATCACTTACAATAATCTTTGGGTCTCCATGTCACTTTTGAATTGTTTCCATAAATGTAATAGAAACTGTACTGGCTTTAAATGGATGAAATAATGCACAAAAGTGTGCATACTTGGTAAGTCTATCAACTACCACCATGATGACACTCTTTCCTTTGGACTTGGGTAAGCCTATGATAAAATCCATTGAAACCTCCTCCCAACGTTGGCTTGGAATGGCTAACGATTGTAATAGACCTGGGACCTATTAGTGTCAGTCTTTGAATCCTTCCACCAGTAATCAAACATGCTCTTACAAAGTGGTCTTAGGGTGTCAAATTCAAATTTTGTCATTTCATTGAGTCTTCAAGTAAAATTCGGTCACTAGGTATTAGGTCTAAGATTTGTTTTCACTCCTTCCAATGTTTTCCAAGTGTCGGTCCATGTCACCATTTGAATGAGTGCACCATCATTAAAATAGTTGTCATCATTAGTTCATGTTCCGATGGGTCATTTTACACCTTGTTTGTGCTTTAGTTGTGCTCAAGTAAGGATCAGTTCCCTCTCCTAGGGTTTTTGTTTCTGAGCAAGAAAAAATGAATTTGGAAAAAGAGAGAGAGTTTTTTTCCATAATTGACCCAAGAATAAAAACCTCTTTCAATTTTTACACAGGTTTCATGGTTTGGGAGAAATGTCGAAAACATCATTTGCCTCAGGAGGGTTGCTACACCTTTGGAGTGACCTTGGTAAAATCATTTTTTCTCCTAGATAGAATGCCCAAACGACTTGCTTGATGAGCCAACTGATAAGTAGACACAAAAATATTTCCAATGAGCTATCATGAACTCAATTTGGAATTGAGGAAGACCTTCAAAAGTTGACTGCAATAGTACTCTGCATTTGGGCAGCCTCATTCTGCACATTTTGACCAGTCTTGGGAGATTTAACTTTTGATAGGGAAAATGAACTCCAAATTGAAAAATTCAAGATTTTATAGAAATTAGACTCGACAAGCTTCCCAACGCGCTATCACACACCGAATTTTGACATCGGGAAGGCTGTCAAAAGTGAGTTTCAGTGGGCATTATGCACCAGAGGCCGACGCTACGCTTTTGACTGGGAGACTTTTTGGAGAAATGGTTTGCATATTTGGATTCCGAATGACGATATAATCAATCCCTAAAATTTTCAGCAATTTTGGAGAAAAACTTGGTCACCTAAAGGTAAAAAAACCATCAAATAATGACCTCTTTGCCTCTTTTTGGACACAAAGGAAGCAACCTTGGGAGATTCCACTTTTTAGGGGGAAAATGACCTGCAAATGCAAAAATTCAAGATGTTCCAGAAACTATTCAAGAAGGCCTTTCCAATGAGATATATTGAGATCAATTTGGCTAAGAGGAAGGCCTCCAAAATCAGCTGAGAAGTGGCACTACGCACCTAGCCAATGGTGCTATGCATAGAGCTAGTTTGCTCAAAAATCCAAATTTCGCCTAGTTTTTCTACAAGTTGACTTTTTCTCTCATTTTGGATGAATTTATGATTGTAAAT
Organism: Pinus taeda; assembly: GCA_000404065.3. NCBI lineage: Eukaryota > Viridiplantae > Streptophyta > Pinopsida > Pinales > Pinaceae > Pinus > Pinus taeda. The sequence continues at coordinate 68,331 of APFE031236251.1, read as the reverse complement.
GATTCTATGTTATGTAAATTTAATTTTAAAATGACCTTAGAGGGTAGATTCATCATTTTGAGGTGGTTTGGAGGTAAATGAATCAATTTCCATGGTTTTAGAGGCAAGCTGTTCCACTACCTATATTCATGTTCCTTGTTGCGAAATTGTTGTAACAATCCATTATCTCTTAGATTTGACCCCTGATGGATAGAATAGGTAGTTTTGGTGTCTACATTATGTTTTTTCAGTCATTAGTAAAGGTTGGACTCGCTTGGATGCTCTAAGCTACATTGTACATCTCTACAGCAATTTGGCAAGGAAATAAACCAGGATTTGCAGCTATTTTTGTGGGATTGGGGTAATGTTTTTTTGAATTGTTTCTCCTTTTTTGTTTATTTTTTCTCATGTGTTATGTGTGACAAAATCTAATTCATTCTTCTAAACTAAATGAAATCAATATAGATAGGTAGAATACATTGGTAACAGTGCCCTGCCTTGGGAATCCATTTAGTTTTTTATGTTTTCTACAATTTGAAGAGGATAGATGATCTCTGCATGCCTTCATCAGCTCCTCATCAGTCTTAAACCTACCGTCTTACTCAATTCCAAGTGCATAAACATCTACCTACCTCGCCCCATAGAACACCCTGCATTGCTGACTTTATTTCTAGGACCCAAAGCTGCCTGCTCCATTTGATCTAGCAACAAAACCATCAAAATCAACCAAAAACCATAGAGCTACTATACCTAGCCAAAAATCCATATTTGATTCATTCATCTCAACTGAGATTGATAAGGAGAGAGCCCTCTCCCAACCTGGTAGGGCTAGTTACTAGGTTAAGCTTGGTTTGTGGTTATCCTAGGATTGCCTCCCTTCAACCTCAGGTCATTCTAGGTTCTAACAGGGCCTTAATTGTTTCAATTTTATTTTGTCGGAAAACCAAACATTCTCCACAAACTATTGAATATCCGATTTAATCCCATCCCAAAAAAATTCCTCCTTAACCCCGTGGTAAGTTTTTAAAAATCCTAAGTGCCCTCCTAAGGGAGAGGTGTGCAATTCCATAATAATATTTTGTTTGAGTTAGGAAGTCCTACATAGGTATAAGTGATCTTTCTACCATAACAAATCATTTTTCTAGCTAAATGTATCAGATGCACCAGGATATTGTTGTAACTTTTGAATGAGTGGCCTCACTTCTTCGTCATTCTTCCATTCATCCGTTGCTTTGTTGTAATATAAATGGTGCAAAATAATGCTTCCACATCCTCATCCTTTCTTGAGAGTGAATCTTCCACAACATTTTTCTTCCCTTTTTGGTAGGTGATTTCAAATTCATAACCCATCATATTTGTGATGCACTTTTTCTGCTCTTCTGAAGATAATCATTTTTCTAAAAAGTATTTAAGACTATCATGATCCGTTTTTACCTTGAAGTGTCTTCCCATTAGGTAGGGTTCCCATTTCTTAAGTTCATGTAGTATTGCCAACATTTCCTTCTCATAAATAACTTTGTGTAAATACTTTCCTTTGATTGGATGACTTTCAAAAGCAATGGGTCTTTCTTCTTGCATTAAAACAACACCAATTCCATTTCCTGAGGCATCACATTCCACAATAAAGATTTTTGTGAAGTCCGACATAGTTAAGGCCAGTGCTTGACACATTGCCTCTTTAAGATTTTCAAAGGCCTTCATTTCTTTTGGAGTCCATGAAAATGCATCTTTCTTCAATAATGTTGTTAGAGGTGTTTCTTTTCACCCATAATTCTTAAAAAACTTGCAATAATACCATGTCAACCTGAGAAATCCTCGCAAATGGTTTATGGATGTGGGGATTTTCCATTCCTTAATGGCTTTAATTTTGCTAGGGTATACCTTCACACCTTCATGAGATATAACATGAACCAAATATTCCACCTCTTGTACTCCAAAGAAACATTTGGAGATTTTTACATATATTTGTTTCTCCTCCAATAGTTTGAGCACCCTATCAACATGCTGAACATAATCCTTCCAAGACTTGTTGTAGATTAGTATATCATCAAAAAATACTAACACAAATTTGCTAAGGAAGGGTTTGAAAATGGAATTCAAAAAACCTTGAAATGTATAAGGTGCATTTGTAAGGCCAAGAGGCCTAACCAAAAATTCATAATGACCCTCATGAGTTATAAATGTTGTTTTTGGAATGTCTTCTGTCTTCATTTTGATTTGATGATATCCTAAATGAATATCCAACTTGGTGAAGTAAATTGATCCATGCAATTTATCCAATAATTCATCAATGATAGGAATGTGAAATTTATCTTTAATAGTGACCTTGTTGAGCTCCCTATAATTCAAACACATATTCCATGACCCATCCTTCTTCTCCACCAATACTACTGGAGCAGAGAAAGAACTTTGACTAGGTTGAATTACACTAGCCTCTAGCATTTCTGCAACCATATGTTCAATTTCACTCTTTTTGGCATAGGGATATTTGTAAGGCCTAATGTTTGGAGGAACACTTCCTGGAATCAAATGAATAGCATGATCATGATGACAAATAGGTGGGAAGCCTTTGGGAGTCTCAAATACCTTGGAATGATTGTCTAAGACATTTTGGAGATCTAACGAAACAGCTGATTTTGATGTGGGAACCTCTAGCGAACATAATTGTGAAACTACGGATCGTTTTTCTTTATTTAGAAGCTTTTTCATTCTGTTAGAGTTGATTGTCTTTCTCAATTTCCCTATGATACCACTTAATTCAACTTCCTTTCCTTCCAAAGAAAAATTCATAAAAAGTTCTTGAAAATTAAAAGCTATTTTACCCAAGGATTGCAGCCATTGTGCTCCTAGTACAACATCAGCACCACCCATTGGAATGGAAATCATTGGGCTATTAAATCCATATTCTCCCATGGATAGTTTGATATTATGGCACTTTCCAGAGCAATTTATGGTTCCTCCACTTGCAACCATCACTTGACACTTTGGTGCTAGATATAGGAAGCAATTCAATTCCTTGGCTACCTTACAATGAATAAATTTATGGGTATTTCCCGAATCAATCAACACTATTACCTTTTTCTTCTTGATATGTCCTTCTATCTTGATAATTTGAGTGGTAATTCCCACCAATGCAGTACAAGATATGGTTGGATTCATTTCTTCTTTCTCTAGGGTTTGTTCCTGGTGTATATCCTCTTCTTTTGATGTTTCTTGTTCCTTTTCTTCCTCTTCTTCACAATCTATCTAAAATAATTTCTTCTTAGCACATTTATGACCTTTATTGTATTTTCTATCACAACTGTAACAAAGCCCTTTTGCTCTTTTTTATTCCAATTGTTGTGGTGTCAAAATTGTAGGTTTTGAAAGGCTAGTTGCAACAACACTTCCATGTTTATAGTTGTGAGTGGTAGGCTTCCTTGTTTCCATAATTTTTCTTTCCATTTTTACTACCAAGCTCAATGCCTTCTCCAATGAATCAGGTTCCCAAAGGTGAACCTCATGTTGGATATTATCCTTTAAATTCCTTATGAACACATCAATCCTATGCTCCTCTGGAATATATTTTACCCTTATATTCAATTTTTGGAAGTCCTCAATGTACTCCATCATTGAACCCTTTTGTTCGAGTTTTATCAATTGGCTAAAAAAAGTGTCGCTTTTTGTATCCTCATAATGTGCTATCATTTCTTCCGTAAAAATTGCCCAAGTGACAATTTGTTTACAAGAGAAAAGCCACCAATACCATACAAACTGATTTGGTTCCAAATATAAAGTTGCAATGCGTACATTTTGTGTGTTTTTCACATTATGGAGATTGAAATATTTCACCATCTGCAGTATCCATGTTACAAGATCCTTGCCATCAAACTTCCTCATATCGATCTTTGGAACATGGTGGGTCTTCAATCCACTATTAGAGTCTATGAAATCATAATTAACATTTCTTTTATTCTCCTCATGAGTTTCTTTTACTACCCTTTCGCCACTAGTAAGCATTTTTTGTAGCAAATTTTTCAAATTTGTCTTCAGATCTTCCATGTTGCCTTTAAGTTTTTGTTCTATACCATACATCCTAGCTTCCATGCATGTATTCAAATATTCCATGTTGCCTTTAAGTTTTTCTTTTATACCATCCATCATAGCTTCCACGCCATTATTTAAACCATCCATCTTAGCTTCCACACCTCTCTTTAAACTATCCATTTTAGCTTTTGTTCATTTATGTGAGAGTGAATTTTGTTGCACTTGGTCATGTAATTTTGATATATCATGCTGCATTTCTTCATCTTCTTCATGAGTCATGCTAGATAGTTTAGGTTTCTTACTAGGTGTTTCCATTTTATTTCTTCAGTGCATCAATTAACTATAATAATGCTTCATTATGCCCTTTTAATTCCTTTAAACTAATTTTTCAAACCAAACTTGTGCAAAATTTTAAGAAAACTACACAGCTTTTTTACTTTGTAGGAGCTTGATATTAAATCTGTTATATCTCTATAATTTTAGATCTCCAAGGTCTAAAATTACTTTCTACAGTATCCCTCTAAGTCCTCTTTTGAGCACCCCAAGTATGATCAATATTTGATTCTCCAAGGAAGTGTTATTCCAAATCTCCCACGATAACCTAAGTATAGACTGGTTCAATAGATCGAAATTGTATGAAGTTCCATGTGTTAGTATTTCGACCTTAGGACCTAAACATGATACCAAAAAAACTACAAGTTGTCCTCTTTCTATAACATTTTACAAAATTTTAATCTGATGCTCAGAGAGAAAATTATGACGATTTTTCCCAGGTCACCTGTTTGAGATATAATTTGGGAACCTGCAAAAACCCAAACTTCCTTGGATCCTATCTCCAAAAATATAGTGAGAAAAGATATGAAATGTGGACTTGTGGTTCATAGTGATTTCAGATCAAATGGTTTTTAATTTCCACTTCTGAAATGTCGTAGAAACAAATTTATAGTGAAAATGCGATGATGGCCTATTTGGAGCAGCAAAACCCTAGAATCCAAAGCTTTGATACCAAATGTTATGTAAACAGCTCACAAAATAGAAGAAAAGATAGATAAACGACTTAAAAATTAGCCTCTTTGAGGGGGAAACCTCCTTTAACTATACAAATGAATAATTCTTGGATGATACAAATGAAGAAACCTCCTTTATATATATAGGAGTCTAAGGGGTCACAATATAATCAAAGCCAACATAACAATAATAATATAAGGTCACAACAATAACAATAGTGGGCTTCTATGGGGCACAATAATAACAATATGGGGACAATAGGGGCACAATAATAACAATAAGGGCTACAATGACAATAGTAATGGGGAAATCACTAGTATTATAGGGACCTAACATGTAATGCATTAGCAGGAATTACCACTCCTAAAACTCTTAAGATAAAAGGATATATCAAGAAGAAAAATGTAATAGTGTTGATTGATTCAGGTATTAAACATAATTTTATTCATTGTAATATAGCCAAGGAATTGAATTTCTTCCTATATCTAGCACCAAAGTGTCAAGTGATGGTTGCAAATGGCGAATTATAAATTGCTATTGAAAGTGTCATAATATCAAGCTAACCATGGGGGAATATGTCTTGAATAGTTTAATGCTTTCCATTCCAGTGGGTGGTGTTGATGTTGTACTATGAGTTCAATGGTTACAATCTTTGGGGACGATAGCTTTCAATTTTCAAGAACTTTTTTCAATTTTTGTTTGGAAGGAAAGGAAGTTGAATTAAGAGGTATTGTAGGGAAACAAGGAAAGATAATCATCTCTAATGGCATGAAAAAGATTCTGAAGAAAGAACAATGGGACGTAATTGCAAAATTATGCTCACTAGGGGTTCAAACATCAAAATCATCTATTTCTCCATATCACCAAAAAGAGTTGGACAATCATTCCAAGGTGTTTCAGACTTCCAAAGGCTTCCCACCTATTCATCATCATGATCATGTGATTCACTTGATTCCATGAAGTGTTCCTCCAAACATCAAACGTTATCTATATATATATATATATATATATATATATATATATATATTATATATATATATATATATATATATAGAGAGAGAGGAGAGAGGAGAGAGAGAGAGAGAGAGAGAGAGATATTCCCAAAGGAGTGAAATCGAATGTATGGTTGCAGTAATGCTAGAGGCTTGTATAATTCAACCTAGTCAAATTTATTTCTCTGCTCTAGTAGTATTGGTGCACAAGAAGGATGGATAATGGTGTATGTGTTGAGATTATAGGGAGCTAAACATGCTCACTATTAAAGATAAATTTCCCATTCCTGTCATTGATGAATTGTTCGATGAATTACATGGAGCAATTTACTTCACCAAACCAGATCTTCGTTCAGGATATCACCAAATTAGAATGAAGATTGAAGACATTTCGAAAAAAAACATTTAGAACTCATGAGGGTCATTATGAATTTTTGGTCATGCCTTTTGGCCTTACTAATGCACCTTCCACTTTTCAAGGTTTGATGAATTCCATTTTCAAACCCTTCATTAGAAAATTTGTGTTAGTAGTTTTTGATGATATACTAATCTACAATGAGTCTTGTAAGGATCATGTTCAACATGTTGATAGGGTGCTCGAGCTATTGGTGAAGAAATAATTATATGCAAAAAAATACAAATTTTTATTTGGAGTACAGGAGGTGGAATATTTGGTTCATATTGTATCTCATGAGAGTGTTAAGATTGACCCTAACAAAATTACAACCATTAAGGAATGGAAAATCCCCACAACCATAATGCATCTTTGAGGATTTCTCAGGTTGACAAGGTATTATCATCAATTTTTTAATAATTATGTGAGAATAGCAGCACCTATAACATCATTACTGAAGAAAGATGCATTTTCTTGGACTCCAGAAGCAATGACAACCTTTGAACATCTTAAATAGCCAATGTGCCAAGAACCAGTCTTAGCTATCCCAGACTTGGAAATTTCTTTTATGTGGGATGCTTCAGGAAATGGAATTGGTGTTTTTTTAATTCAAGAAGGAAAACCCATTTCTTTTATAATTCGTCCAATGAAAGGAAATTATTTACACAAAACTATTTATGTAAGGAAATTTTGGCAATACTACATGCACTAAAGAAATTTCGACCTTACTTAATGGGAAGACATTTCAAGGTAAACACAGATCATGATAGTCTTAAATACTTTTTGGAACAAAGATTATCTTCAAAAGAACAACAAAAATGGGTGACAAAGATGTTGGGTTATGTCTTTAAAATCATCTACAAAAGATGGAAGAAAAACGTTGTTGCATGTGCACTCTCAAGAAAGGATGAGTAGGTGGAAGCATTGCTTTGTGTAATTTCTATTATCCAACCTGAGTGGATAACCAAAGCAAGGGATGAATGGAAGAATGATGAAGAGGTGTGGTCACTCATTCAAAATTTGTAGAAATATCCAAGTACATCTGATACATTTAGCTAGAAAAATGATTCATTATGGTACAAAGATGGCTTATATCTTTGTAAGAATTCCCAACTCAAACAAAATATTCTTTTGGAATTGAACACCTCTCCTTTAGGAGGGAACTCAGGATTTTTAAAAACTTACAATAGGGTCAAGAAATATTTTTTTTTGGATAGCCTTAAATTTGATAGTTATGAATTTGTGGCAGAATGTTTGGTTTGCGAACAAAATAAAGTTGAGACAGTTAAGACCCTTAGGTCTTCTACAATGTTTAGCCATTCCAAGTTAGCATTGGAAGGAGATATCAATGGATTTTATCACAGGTTTACCCAAGTCTGAAGGAAATAGTGTCATGAGAGTGGTAGTTGATATACTTACCAAGTATGCACACTTTTGTGCATTATCTCTTCCTTTTAAAAACAACACAGTTCTACTGTGTTTATGGAAACAATTCAAAAGCTTAATGGAATCCAAAGATTATAGTAAGTCATAGAGATCCCATTTTCACTGGAAGTTTTAAGATATAATTATTTTCTTGTCTTGGTACTCAGTTATCTCATAACTCATCTTATCATCCTTAATCTGATGGGAAAACTGAGACAGTGAAAAAATGTTTAGAAGGATATATTCATTGCTTTGTATCTGACAAACAACACAATGGGTCAAGTGGTTCCTTTAGTTGAACGGTGGTATAACACTTCCTTCCATACTGTAGAAAAAATGACCCCATTTATGGCACTTTATGGATATCATCCACCATCCATCACATCATCTTTAAGAGAAAAAAATAAGGTTCAAGCAGTGGAAGATCACATCGAGCATCAACAACAAGTTCTCAAACTCTTAAAGGATAACCTCACTCTGGCGCAGAATCGTATGAAACAAAAGGTAGATCAACATCACAGTGTGTTGTGGCCACAACCACCACCCTATTAAAATTTGCCCTAGTAGAAATTTTGAATGGGTCCCGTAGAAGTTGATCTTGCACTCCTCCGAATGATCTGTTTCATCCCAAGGATTTTAACTCTTTGGCAAGCCAAATCTTCAATTTCTAAATGGTCAAGGCCCCCTTAATAAATCTATGTTGCATAGTTCATTCATAACCCAACCTAGGCCTTTATTCAGTCCCTTCATCAGGGGTTTCAATCCTCATAAGTATTCATGGTACATTTATGCCCGCATATATAATCGCCCCTACCTTTATTATGGTCATTCGTGTACTTAACACGCAAAACCTCCTACTGCATCTTTATCCCCTTTTAACTCTTCACAAGGGAAATGCTTCACAAAACACATTTAACATACCTATTTATCACTTATCGCAAGATGCCTTGATCAATGGCAAAGGCTTGTTAATCATGAATAATTGTGATGCGATTAAGTCCTCAATTGCAATCAGCAAGACCCAAGGGTTATTCATAACACAACCACAATACACCGGAATCGCCGAATTTATCACCCACAACACATATTTATTTTGGGTCCAAGACCTATTGCATATCATAATCAGTGGGATACTAGGCTCTGCGGACATTGCAATATGCAATTTGGTGGACCTGCCGATCTTATTAAATAGAATATATATGTTATCGGGTCTACCTCCCCCATCGCTAAATTTCTATTGGCGAGGTCTAGTGCTTATGCATAAGGTCCAATTCGATGAAGCTGACCCGACGATAACTGTGCATCTGGGCTTATAAATTTTGAAATCGAGCCTGTGGTCAAATGCGGTCTTTTCAGTGTATTCCTGTGTTTTCTATAAGATGTCATGATCCAGGTTCTTAAAGGAAATCTGGTAGGGGTGATATGGCACATGATTTCCCGTTGATATGTGTGATTGCGACTCGGTCGCAGCATGACATTGGTTAATCCAGGGGCCGATTCTATCACGCTTGCTCCTTTTGATTTCATTGTTCCTTATCATTGAAAGTTTCAATGATGACAAGAGTTGTTCTTGGGAATTTTATCATATTTTCATAATCACTACTAATATGAGTTACCTTTGCAGGAAAATTCGAGTTGATCTAGTAGTAGATAAAGGCGATGTATGTCAAGGTGACACCTCTACCCCCCGGTGTCGATACTGCAAAAGTGTAGTCTGCAGAAAGGGGGATGAATTGCCACAATGCATAATGGACGCATGCTCTATGTCGAAAGAGAAGCACAGCACTGATCCACCAAGATGTCACTCCCTCCAGATAAACATCAGTGCATGCCAGATGTGGGATGATGAGTGAAAAATCTTCATTTTCCTTCAAGAAATGACATGGAATAATAGCCATCCCACACAAGTGCATTGAAACGATGCACAGGAATTCTCTTTCCCTCCCATGGGAAGTAGAACGCTCCAACAAAGATGACTTTCATGTGTCAATAAACTCATGGATCATTCTCCTCTGTATGTTCGGATCTGTGTAATTAAAATAAAGGAGGTGAAAAGTCAGTGGGGGAGGTCATTTTGAGCTGTATAAGTGTTACCTCTAGATAGGAGAGAGGGACTTTTTGGGGTTTTGAGATGGAGAACTTTGATTATTGTGAATAAAGAGAGACTGTTTAGCTCAACAAGGAGCCGGTGTTTTAGATTTATTTTCCTCTTTTATCATGTGTTTTGATCAGAATGTTGTCATTGGTATAAATGCAAATGTATATTTGTTTTGTGCATATTGATGACTTTCAGTTCATGGGTATGCTTGGTTATTTGAATATGATTCAATATCAGGGTTGAATAATGAAAGGTTGTTGACTCAAAACTCTGTTGGAAATCAGTTGCAAGCTTCTCTTCCATAAAATGGAATGTGTGTTCCTGTATGAATGATTGAATTGTAATTAAGTATTAATTCAGCCTTGTTCTCACATGAACCAATAATTGATTCATTTAGACTTGGAATTCAAATATGATGTTTAACCTCTCTTTGTCAAGCTCCTGCAGGATAAATTAGGATAGTTAGGACATAGACCAGAGTAGTTAGAAGAGTGTAGATATGATTTAATACATAGTGGTTAGCTGTTTTATTTTGTTGATGTAATTGAAGCCTTCTTCCCAGAGGAAATCTTTCAACTCATTTAATGGTTTACGAGATCCCTTAAAACCCCTTGGAACTAGCCATTCCGAATGAAATCCAGTCTGATTGGGGCTTGTGATCGGGTTAGTTCCCCTTGTTGGTATAGCGAAAAGTTGCCATGTCAACAAATTGGCACTAGAAGTAGGGCTTGAAGCGCCGTCCACATCTTTTCAAGATTTCATCTTTAAGTACCATGCATGGATTCAAAAAGAGTAATACATGGATTGTGAAGGTCAAAAGGACCCTTCCTCTCATTCCAAAAAGCCTCATTTCGAACAAGAGACATTGTGGGAGTATCCTGTCACTCAGGAACAACCATTCAGAAGACTTACTCGGGCTTACGCCTGTTCCCTATCACATCTCCCTATCTTTTAATATTTACCTCCGACAACAAAAAGAAAGCCAAGGGTCTATCACATAAATGAAGAAACGTCCACAATCCCTTCTCTTGAAGATATTGTGCTTGATTTTTTACAAAGTATCAACTCACCTTGGGAAGAAATCCCTGAGGATTCCCCGTTTGAAGGCAATCATTGGCCTGATTGTGAAAATCCTAACAAAGAAACCCTCAACCAGAACATCCATGTCCTTGATATGGCTAATATTCCTTAACCAGGTGGGAACCAATTCCCACCTCCTCCGGGAGCACCACTTCTCGGGCTCGCTTAGGATGCCATGGCGATACCTGGGTAGCAACATCCCTTACCCAAGAATGTAGAAAAGGTACTGCCTAAATTCGATCTTGAGTGGGGATACACCGATGAAAACCATATCAATTCATTCTTCCTGGCCATGTGCATGCTTGGGGTAGCTAATGAAGATATAGTCTGTCGCCTATTCCCTTTTACCTTGACTGGTGCAGCTTCCAGATGGTACTTTAGCTTGAGAACTGGATCGATCACCTAGTGGGCTGCCTTTCAATAGGAATTTTTAGACAAATATGGCGATGACAAAACCCCTATGGCCTTAGTTCTAGAACTATCTCGTTTGAAAATGGAAACCAAAGAAAAGGTCAAATATTTTAACATCCGGTTCAACACCTTGTTCAACAGAATCCCAGCCACCGCTAGACCTACTGAGGAGGTGCTCATGGAATTCTATGTCATTTCTCTCCCTATCCCTACTGTAACGTGGGTCAAAAGGAGTAATGCACAGACTTACAAGGTGTTATCGATGAAGTAGTGAAAGTCAAGAATGAAATGCTCAATCTCACAGCATGTCATCATACAACCGGGGAAAAGAAAGCCTCTCAAGCATCCAAGAAAATTAATGGGAGTGATAACAAAGGGGCTGAAACCAAAGAAAAGGATACCACGGATGTAGAAGGTTTGCATCAGATCATTAAGAAGCTGACAAATACCATCATTGATATGAAAAGGAATTCTAGAGAGAGTACGAGTGGGAGTGGAGGAGAGTATAACAACATAAAACCTTTCAAACCTTTCTATCGTAAGAAGACAGAAGGCAGTCATCGTCCACTTGCACTGCCTGCCTCCACCCAGTGAAGGGAATTTAAACACATAAGAGCTGGCTCTTATTGGATCGCTGCTTAACCAAGAAGAACCTATAGTGGAGCTAGAGACAAAACAAGAAGATGAGGAAAATTACCAAGTAGAAGAGCCCTTGCAAGAAGAATCCCAAATCAATGTACTGTGGGATTTCTATGCAAATGAGAATGATGAGGATCAAGGAGACAGTATGGAAGAAATCCACACGTGAAGCAAAGGGCCACTTGCAGGTGTGATGAACCCTATAGATCAGTCCAAGAAAGATGCCTGCCCTGTGAAGGTACCTACTTCCAAAGTTCTGGTTGAGAAGAGTAGACCTAGCGGTCAATCCAAGAATACCGTTGTTGTAAACCATCCAGAGAAAGAAAATGCATCTCCCATTGCAACCAAGGCTACTCAAGATGGTAAACTCCCACCTAAGAATGGCAAAACCCATGGAAAATTTTAAGGGCGAATTTTCACCCTTGGGCTAAAATAATGGGTCTTATATTTTTATTGGGCGAATGTTTTGTATCATAGTACATTGTTACAAATCACCTCAAATTTATTTTATAAAAAAATTAGGTATGGAGGTTTTCCCACCTTATTTCAAAGGAGAGGGTAAAAAAGGTAAATTTAGCCCTTGAAATTAGGGGTTACAATCTTCCATTCGCCCTCATTTTCAAGAAAATGTATTTATGATAGTTATAAATAAAAATATAAATACAGTGGAGGTATGGTAAATAAATAAAAGCTCTTTTGATACTTACTCCAAAGGTATGGTAAATAAATAAAAATACAAATAAACTAGAGGTATGTAAATAGATAAAACCTCTTTTTATATTTATTCCATAACCCTATTTTTATTTAAGAAGGCTCAAAAACAAGGTTTCATTTAAGTGAATCCTATGGGCCAAATACAATATTTATAAAAGAGGTATGGTAAATTAATAAAAATATAACTAAACGAGAGGTATGGTAAATAAATAAAACATTTTTTTATATTTACTCCATATGTCACCTTATATTTAATGGTTGTTTGAACTACATTAAAGAAAATGACGAGGTGTTGATCACTGGATTTGGGCGAAAGGGGCATGCCATGGGGGATATTCTTGGATTTAGGTTTAAATTTGTTAAGGTATCTGGTGTATCCTTGTTAGCACTATTCAAGGAGAAAGAGGAGAGGACGAAGAGGTTGAGTGGGAGTGATTGATTTTAGCCATCAGAGTTCCACCCAGAGGACCGAAGATCATGAGAGAGAAACATCCATTGCTACCGTTGAATAGACTGCTTGCCATTAGTCAAGGTGCCATTGTGCATTGCTTTTCAAAATAAACAACATCTCCATCTTTGTCATGTCCATTGTGGAACACAAACATAAACATTGTTGAGAATTCTAGGCACCTTAATTGTCGCATATCTCTTCACATTCCCAGTTAAATGGGTGCAGGTCTGGATTGACCTATGGATTTTGACAAACTTTGCAACTCAATTTCTGAGTATAATCCCATGCACAGTCCTTTATATTGCTAAATTTGGTGGGTGAGGGGTCATTTTCTGTTGCTATATATGCATTATTCACCATTTTTTTCATTATCTGAAAATGAAGCACTGAGGTAGGAGCGATTTTCTGGAGCAAGATAAACACCAACACCGTACGATGAACCATTATTATGTGTTCTACTATGGCTAAAACCATGAAGTATGATTGCTGTGACACACTTTCTAGATGTGGATTGTCGCCTAATTGCAAGGGTCTGATTCATTGATGAAATGAATTTATTGTTTGTGTGTAGGATGCCAGCAAAGAATGGAGAACACTATCTACTCCATTAAACAACGCCATATGATATTTCTTATTTGTGGATGTAGTAGACTCATTATCTAGATTTAACTTGTCAGAATCTAGGACTGAATGTGGATCATGCTCCATTCTATTTAGCATTTGTGTACATTTAGTGTAGCCTCAAATGCTTTGGATAGCTGCAATCAACAAATTATCTCCGACAATCATTTTGACATTCAATATGACGGTTTCTTTGCCAATTTTTCCTACCTTGTACTAAGCATAGAGGTGTTCCAATGTATTCATATAAGCTAGAGGTAGAGACTTTATTACGACCAAGAACAACCTCGAAAATGACATGCTAGCAACACTAGGAATTCGCATTGATCCTTTTGTAGGTTCTTGCATCTTGCGTTTTCTTCCTTCAACTGAAGCTGAAGAAGGGTGCATGTCATAAATAGAACCTTGGTAAGCAACTTCAACATCCTCAAGAGAGTTGTTGAAACTTTTGGGTACACCACAAATGCCTTGCCTTGCCTTAGATTTAGCCGAGCATTCACGCGTTTGATGGGGAACCTCAAAGCTCACAATGTACTGTGAAAGATTGTGCATGGTTCATTAATATCTTTCTATGAAGACTGTAATTTGGTATGGGTATGTTGGCTCACATATATGATCCATGGTTGGTGCATGGATGCTATTTAAATAATTGAAACATATAAAGTCAAATTACAACGTTATTTTGGAGATAATTGCATAAATATAGTAGAGGTTTTTTACTATTTTGGGCCCAACTCGACCTCTATCCCTTGGTATTTATTTCTAGTTGAAATCCTTTGAGGTCTTCAGTTTTGCTGAGACAATGGCCATAATCAATAATTTTTTAGAGCTATTGAGCACATTAATCTTGTCTATTGTTGAAGACATAATGAAGCTCAACAAAGACACTCTCTTTGACATCCAAACCTGTCTGCAAAATGCACAGGAAAACTTTGATTTTTTGCAGCTTGAATCTTAGCTACAGCAAGCAGAATTACAACAATGGAGTCATCATTCTGAACCTGTTTCTATTCAGAACAATGAAATAGACTCCCATAAATAGCAAAACAATAATGTTGAAATTGATTCAGATCCAGTGCCCAATAAATCAATAGTTGTACATGCAGATGCAGAAATTCAGTCTGCACTTCCCAAGTTAGTCATCAGACCTTGGGAACAGCTTGTCCACAACAAGCATAGTACTGGTCTTGGATATGGCAAGGACATGTCCTTTCATATTCCAAATTACGCAAAGCCCATCCAGTTTCAGAGTCTTGGATTCCTTCATGATAGTTCACCTTCAGCTTCTGCTCCTCTTCTATAGCAACAACAACAGATTGTGAAATGCCAACACTATGACCGAGTTGGCCATATGAAAGATCATTATTTTGATCTTCATCCATGTAAGAATTGTCATAAAACTAGTCACTCTTCAAACAGATGCTTCAGAAACAAACCTCCTGCAAGAACAAAGATTCATCTTGGATGGATCGCTTCTTGGCAATGGGCATCAATAGCCAAGAAGATATTCCAGTCATATGTCAAAACTTGTTTTAGAGTATTGAACAATCTTGTAGTTGAATTTTGCCCATCATATCACCTTGTATATGAAAAGAGGGGAAATGATGGTCATCTACAAGCTTCAAAGCCACATCAAGCGAGCCTCAGCCACAACCCACCATATCAGATTCAAAGTTGTAGCGAGAGACAAAAATTCCCCTGAGCATTCCTTCAATCGGTGATACCTCTTCAAAGAATTGGGGATGCTTCCTCTAGTAGAAGACTTCAACTTCTTTCCTGTTTCGAAAGAGTTCTAGGAATTTCATTAAGCATTCCAAAGTTGGTGGTTATCCTTAAACCATCACAGGTTGATACCTCCCTTTTCAGGTTGAGGTCCTCCCTTTTATGCGGGGTGAGACCTCCCTTTCATGGTTGAAGGTTTCCCTCTTCAAACCATCAGGAGAAATTCCTATAGTAGAAGACCTGAGCTTCATGCCAGACTTGGAAGAGTTCTCAGAAGTGCACTAAGAATTCCGGTGTTGGTGATCATCCTTAAACCATCGCCCTTTATACCAACATTTCAGAGAACACATTCAGCCTAGTGCTGCCATGCATTTTTGCACATATTGTATTACATCTCCCTTCTTGGACTCATACATAACCCTTCGGATTAAGGGGGGGAATGTTGGACACCTAATCCTCTAAGGATTGGTGTGGAAGCCAAATAGACTAAGGAAGTCCAAGAGACCTTGGGATGTGGAACCCAACGGTCACATGAATCTACTACAAATGTATATCATTGTCAAATAATAGATGTATTCTCCTGTTTATCATTCCTATTTTGTTGCTGCCCATGTGTGTGTTTAACAAAAATTCCAAAACTCCCACCGTTTGAAGCAACGAAACCAAGAAGTAAGTGTCCAGACCTGTCAATACCTCCAGTGCAGCCCAAATGCCATCAACTATGAAAGCCACTCTATCCAAAATGAATCGAAACCCCCAATAAGTCAGTGAAACCATGATAGGGAGAAAATCAAAATCCATGACCCCACCTTTCCTTATCACATTTGAAATCCTCAACAAGAACGTACACAATTGCCTGGTAGATTATGGTGCCTCATCCACTATGATGCCTTATGATGTTGCTAAAAGACTACATGCAATACCTAAGAAAACCGAGACTTGAACTATGCAATTAGACAGGACAAATGTGAAAGTAATCGGAGAATTGAAAGATGTGTTGATTCAGATGGATGCTAAACCACAGTACACACAATTCATTGATATAGTGGTAGTCGATATACCCGAGGCCTATGGAATGCTTAGTAGGGATTGGTCAGCAAAACTCAATGGATATTTCTCAACTGATTGGTCCCATCTCTTGTTGCCTCAGAAGAGAAGAGGTGATATGTTGAGAGTTGAATGAGAAAGATACATGAAGTATGTGGTAACGAGACTAAATGGTCCCAATGAGCCTGTAATGTTTACCAACTCCATCCTTGGGAATTATAGTTTCAATGTTTGTGCCATACAAACCTGTTTTGGAGAATTCCATGCAGAAAGAGTTGAAGAAACTTTGACATACACAAAGTTGGAAATTCCCTCTCATAATCCAACTAATGAACCATCCTGTATTATAGTAGATGATAGGACTAATTTCTTAGATAGTAGTTCAATTGTTGTAACATTAGATTCTATATTTTGGACACTCTATTTTGATGGCTCTAACTGCCTTGAAGGTGCAGGTGCTGGGAGTATTCTCATTGATCCACAAGGGAACCAACATTTGATGTCTAGCCTGTTGGAGTTTGCATGCACTAACAACACAACAGAATATCAAGGCTTACTACAGGGCCTGAAAGCCTTTGATATGAAGGTGAAAAACCTTAAAGTCTTTGGTGACTCACAAATAATCGTGGATCAGGTAAGGAAGAGGATAAATTGCAATTCGCCACACCTGGTAAGGTACTAGCATGAGGTATGGGGCTTAATTGAAAATTTTGATTCTCTTAATATCACACACATACCTCGAAGGCAAAACCAAGATGCTAATTTGATGGCTAGTATGGCTGCTAAACTTTTCCTTGATTTTAGATTAAAGAAGAGTAAATGTTATGTTGAATTGATTTTCAAACCATCTATGCCTGATAACATCTCAAATTGGCCGGTTTTCGAAGATGACGAGCAAATCCTTGAGTTCTTGCATTGCGAGGAGACATTCAAGAATGTAGTCATTGATGAGAGGGAACATGACAGGCTTATGAATGAGAGGGAAGATGGAGGAAAGGATCAGCCCAATGTGATTCCCAAATTAGTTGTTAAGATGGAGTGTTTTGTATGACTTGCATGATAAATTCAAAAAGTCGACTAACTGCAAAATGGATGGCTTATCCATGAAGTATGAAATGGTCAACCTTGGGACCAAAGAAGACCCAAAAAATGTCAATCTAGGCCTTGGGTGCTCTCCACAAGAAGAGGCTACATTTGTCAAGCTATTTAAAGAATACAAGGACGTTTTTGCATGGACATATGAAGACCTAAATACCTTTGATACCAGTTTTATGTAGCATGTAATCACTTTGGAAAAGGAGGCCAGGCCCTACCAACAAAAGTTGGGTAAGGTGCATACAAGCCTAGAACCATTGGTGAAGAAACAATTAAACAAAATGTTGGATGATAAAATCATTTTTCCTGTCAGACACCCACACTGGGTAGCCAATCTTGTGCCAATAAGGAAGAAAAATGGGGATATCAGGCTATGTACGGATTTCAGAAACCTGAACAAAGCATCTCAAAAGGATAACTATCCTGCCCCTTCTATGGAACACATCCTTCAATGCGTTTCTGGGTCTGAAATGTTGCCCCTATTAGATGGGTTTTCAGGATATAATCAAGTATTGGTATCTCATGGGGATCAACTTAAGACAACCTTCAATACTAAATGGGACACCTACGCATATCATAAAATGCCTTTTGCACTCATTAACGTGGGCGCCACATTTGGAAGAGCTATGGACATAGCTTTCCGAGGGTTGATTAACATATTAATAGTGGTTTACATGGATGACATCACTGTGTATTCATATCACAAAAGGGATCATATTTATCACTTGAGATAGATTTTCGAAAGATGCCGAAGGTATAGAATTTCATTGAATCCCAAGAAGAGCATCTTTTCAGTCACAGAGGGGAAACTACTGGGTCATATCCTCTCTAAAGAAGGGATTGTTATTGATCCTGAAAGAATAGAGACCATCATGAGAATACAACCCCCTGCCAATAAGAAAGCCATGCAATCTTTCTTTGGGAGGATTAATTTCGTTAGAAAATGTGTCTCAGGCTTCGCGGAAATTGTGCGCCCCATGTAGCTGATGATGAAGAAGGACGTTGTGTATAAATGGAATGATGGAATCAAGAAAGTGTTTAGGCAAATCAAGGAAGCCATCGCTGAAGCTCCTGCATTAGTCAGCCCCGTTTTCAGAAAGGAATTCTTCTTGTACACTTTTGCTTCTGATGTTTCATATGCCACAATACTCACTCGGAAAAATAAAAAAGGCAATGAAGTCCTTATTTCTTATATGAGCTATAATCTCCAAGGGGCAGAACTCAACTACACAGATGTGGAGAAATAGGGCTATGCAGTTTTCAAGGCCGTAAAACATTTACACTCTTATTTACTGAAGGCCAGGACCAAAGTAATCATCCCCCATCCTGCTGTAAGAGCCCTCTTCGTGTAGAAGGAAATGGATGAATGAAGAGGGAATTAGATAACCGCCCTTAAAGAGTTCGAGCTTGAGATAAAGTCAACATAGATAGTTGGACGGCAGGGACTTTGCAGGCTAGCAGCAGAAGCCTTGGCAGACAAAGAAGGGGCATCCAAAGAACCAGAAATGCTAAGCATGAAATATGCACAAATGGAACCCAGGGAGGAACCCTTATGGATTAACAAAGTGCTGATGTATGAGCGAGAAACGTTGAAAGTCTTTTTGGAACCCGAGTCGTGGTACTACGACATACGCTTCTATCTAGTACGAGGATCATGTCCTAAACACATGGATGCATCACAAAGGAGAGTGCTCAAATTGTAATCTAATCAGTATCATTTGGCCAACAATGTCTTATACAAAACAAATCATGATGGAATCTAGTTGAGGTGTTTGGAAAAGGATGATGCCAACCATGTATTGAAAGAAATACATGACGGCCCAGCAGGTGGTCACTACGGTGGAGAGACCACTGCTCACAAAATATTAAGAGCTGGGTATTATTGGCCGACAATATTCAAGGACTCGCATACCTAAGCTCACAAATGCAAGGTGCGTCAAACTGCCACAGGACGAGAAAGAAAGCCTGCTATTCCCCTCATACTTGTTATGATTTATCGACCTTTCTAGCAATGGGGCGTAGACGTCATAGGTGAGATCACTCCAAACTCTTCACAGCAGCATAAATGTATACTCACAGCGACTGACTACTTCACCAAATGGACCAAAGCCATCCCACTTCGGAAGGTGAATGAAGATGAGGTAATATCATTCATTGAGAAATTCATTATTAATAGGTATGACATCCCTGACGCTCTCATATTTGATAACACTTCTTACTTTTCATCACTGAAATTGACTGAGTTTGTTATAGATAAATCAATCCACATAAGGTATGCATCAAACTATTACCCCCAGGGAAAGAGATTTGCCGAGTCTTCAAATAAAAACCTTATCCGCATAATCCACAAGTCTGTCACTGACAGCCAGAGTAACTGGCACAACGCCCTAACAAATTCCCTTTGGGCCAATAGGGTCACCCCTAAAGTGGCCTTACGAAACTCCCGATACTTCCTCGTCTATGGATAGGAAGCCATCTTGCCTCCAAACATTACCCTTCCCTCCTTATAGCTCTCCCAAGCTTTAAGAGGAACCCATTTAGCCTTGCTTCAAGAAAGGATCAACCAACTGATGAGGCTGGAGGAATTAAGAAATAAATCCAGAATTAAATTAAAAAATCATCAAATGATTGTAAAAAGATGGTTTGATCATCATCTAGTAGGAGATAAAGACTTCTAGATAGGAGAGCTAGTCCTAAAATGGGACAAGTTAAATGAGCCGAAAGGTAAACACACAAAGTTCCAACACTTATGGCTGGCCCATTCCAATTTGTGGAAAAAATTGGTCAAGGAACTTACAGGTTGAAAATTGTGCAGGGAAAAATTGAAAAACTCCCTGTTAATGGCCAGCATCTGAAGAGATACTTCTAGTAGCCACACACGGTGGTTACCACCATAGTAGGTCAGAATTTATTTTAGTTTTGTTATTAGTTTAGTTGCATTTCTGTCTTTTTCTTTTATTCCCTGCAAATTTTATCTTCCTTATGTTTTGAATTGCAGTCTGTTTCAATCAGCTGATTTCAGTCCTCCAGTTTCATTCTACCTTTCAGATCTACCCTCATTCACCACTTTCAGCCTTTCCCTTCCTTATTAACCTGATGATGATTCTGCTATTCCTAAATCCACCATTACCTTGCAAATCAATAAAAAATTCTATCATCCATGAGAACTTGAAAATCAACTGTAGAATTCAAACCGAGCCACTCATTGGCATCTATTGAGAACTGGGTAAGGGTTGTTGATAACTAGGATATCTGGAGCATGTAGGGGCATCTTTATAAAACAAGAATGTGTAACTACAGTTGGATTGGCATGGAGGGACGCTGCATTTTGAATAAATCTCACTCACACTTAGAGCATACTTGCCTATGAGGTTTACAGTCATTCTCCATTGATCCCATCCACCACACAAATTTGTCCAATACCTGTCATCTACAAGTAAACCTCCTTTCATGGGCTAAACTCACTGTCATATACCTATGGCAAATCCAATTGTGCTCTAGTCCTTGTGCCTAAAACTAGAAGGACAGGTTGTTTGGGAAGCCAATTAGAGTAGGGACCGTTGCTGGGCTCAGAGTACCGGTTGATATAGCAAGCCCATCCTTGCTTAAGCAGTTTAAAAATATGGAAAGATCCATGACTGTGCCCCATTCAATCACATAAAAGTATAGCACTAAAATTTCTATATAAAGTGGAGATAAACATATTTACATCAAGTTTGATGACCAATAAAGAGCTGAGGTACACTCCTAAACGGGTATTGACAGACCATTGATGGCCCCGAAAGTATTTTGAAAGTAGAAAACATGTAAAGGAAGGTCAATAAATGCCATAATATGGCCATTGGAGAATGCCTATCAAAACCTCATCAGTAAGAAGAAGTTATTTGTCTTTATTCGGCTTGAAACAATTAATGTTGAAGTGGAACCCATGCCTATTCATATGTACAATTTGCATTTCGAGTTTATCTTAAGACCCGGATGTTTTATGAATCCAAGGTTTATTTGGAAACAGAGACAACTAGTTCATTTTCTCATTTAGAAAACGAATCGAAGAGGGGTTACACATGATCATGCTTGCTGAAAGGCCCCCTGATGTTAGTATGGGTCCTCATTATCCATCGATACACATTGTTCTTCGATATAGGTAGATCAAGAAAATGGTAGTAAAAGCTGCAACATGAGCTAAGTATGCAACAACAATCTAAGGACGCATACCTAGACGGAAGTTAAGCTCCCACCCACAACCCATATAGCAAGCTACACCCAAGTAGGAAGTCTAGGACGATTAGCTCGTTGTTTCCAACGGTTCGCCATTTGTTGTGGCCACAACTACCACCCTATTAAAATTTTCCCTAATAGCAATTTTTAATGGGTCCCCTAGAAGTTGATCTTGCACTCCTCTGAATGATCTATTTCATCCTAAGGGTTTTAACTCTTTGGCAAGCCAAATCTTCAATTTCTAAATGGTTAAGGCCCCCTTAATAAATCTCTGCTACATAGTTCATTCGTAACCCAACCTAGCCCTTTATTCAGTCCCTTCATCAGGGGTTTCAATCCTCATAGTATTCATGGTACATTTATGCCCCTACCTTTACTATGGTCGTTCGTGTACTTAACACGTAAAACCTCCTATTGCATCTTTATCCCCCTTTTAACACTTCAGAAGGGAAATGCTTCAGAAAACACGTTTAATATACCTGTTTATCACTTATCAAATGACGCCTTGATCAAGGGAAAAGGCTTGTTAATCATGAATAATTGCGATGTGATTAAGTCCTCAATCACATAGCAAATTGCAATCAACAAGACCCAAAGGTTATTCATAACGCAACCATAATGCACCAGACCCGCCGACATTATCGAGCACAACACATATTTATTTCAGGTCCGGGACCTATCGCATATCGCAATCGGTGAGGTCCTAGGCCTGCACAAATTGCAATATGCGACTTGGCGGACCCGCCAATCTTATTAAACAGAATATATATGTTATCGGGGCCGCCTCCATCATCGCTAAATCGCTATCGGTGAGGTCTAGTGCTTATGCATAAGGTCGAATTCAATGAATCAGACTCGCCGATAACTATGCGTCCGGGCTTATAATTTTTTTTATCTGATCTGTGGTCAAATGCGGTATTTTCCATGTATTCTTGTGTTTTCTATAAGATGTCATGATTCAGGTTCTCAAAGGAAATCCAGTAGGGGTGATATGGCACATGATTTCCCATTGAGATGTGCGATTGTGACTCGGTTGTAGCACAACATTGGCTAAGCCAAGGGATTATTCTTTAACGCTCACTCCTTTTGATTTCATTGCGCCTTATCATTTAAGTTTTAATTATGAAGAGAACTGTTCTTGGGCGTTTTATCATATTTTCATAATCACTACTACTATGAGTCACCTCTGCAGGTGAATTCGAGTGGATTTAGTAGCAGATAAAGGCAATGTATGTCAAGATGACACCTCTGCCACCAGTGCCGATACTACAAAAACGTAGTCTGAAGAAAGGGGGATGAACCACCACAATGCATAATGGAGGCATGCTCTGTGTCGAAAGGGAAGCACAACTTTGATCCACCAAGATGTCACTCCCTCCAGATAAGCATCAAGGCATGCCAGATGTGGGATGATGAGTGCGACATCTTCAGTTTCCTTCAAGAAATGACATGGAATAATAGCCATCCCACACAAGTGTAATGAAATGATACACAAGCATTCTCTGTCCCTCCCATGGGAAGTAGAATGCTCCAGCAAAGGTGACTTCGACGTGTCAACAACCCCATGGACCATTCTCCTCTGTATGTTTGGATCTGTGTAATGAAAAGAAAGGAGGTGAAAAGTCAGTGGGGGAGGGTCATTTTGAGCTGTATAAGTATTACCTCCAGATAGGAGAGAGGGGCTTTTTGGGGTTTTGAGATGGACAACTTTGATTATGGTGAATAAAGAGAGACTTTTTAGCTCAACAAGGAGCTGGTGTTTTATATTTATTTTCCTCTTTTATCATGTGTTTTGATCAGAATGTTGTCGCTGGTTATGCCTGGTTATTTGAATATGATTCAATATTAGGGTTAAATCATGAAAGGTTGCTGACTCAAAACTCTGTTGTACATCAGTTGCAAGCTTCTCTTCCATAAAATGGAATGTGTTTTCTTGTATGAATGTTTGGATTGTAATTAAGTGTTAATGCATCCTTGTTCTCACATGAACCAGTAATTGATTCATTTAGACTTGGAATTCATATATGATGTTTAACCTCTCTTTGTCAAGCTCATGCAGGATAGATTAGGATAGTTAGGACATAGACTAGAGTAGTTAGAAGAGTGTATATAAGATTTAATACATAGTGGTTAGCTGTTTTATTTTGTTGATGTAATTGAAGACTTCTTCCTAGAAGCAATCTTTCAAATCATTTAATGGTTTACGAGATCCCTTAAAACTCATTGGAACTAGCCATTCCAAATGAAAGCTAGTCTATTTGGGGCTTGCGATCGGGTTAGTTCCCCTTGGTGGTATAGAGAAAAGTCGCCATTGCAATGCAATGAAATAATTTTTTATGTAGGTGTCTGGTTTCTTTATGAATACAACCATACAAACAAATTTATATCAAGCAAGCTAAGAAGAATAATAAATTATCACCCAAGTACTATGGTCCTTACAAGGTGTTGCAAAATATTAGTAATACGGCATACAAATTGGAGCTACCAACATCTTCCTGAGTACACCCAGTTTTCCAAGTTTCATGCTTAAACAAGGTCATAGGTGACAAGCTTCTAGTTCAAAAAATGTTTCTAGAACTTGACGAAGAAGGAAAATCATATTTGAGCCTAAAGAAGTCATAGAAATAAGAACCCGACAACTACCGAATCAATCAATTTCATAGTATCTCATTAAGTGGAATAACTTACCCACTGAAGATTCCACATGGGAGGATGATAATTTTATGCAGAAGCATCCAAAAATACTCAAGCATTGAGGAAAACACCTTTTTGAAGGAGAGGGGCATGTTAGGTCCCTATAATACTAGTGTATCCCCCTTATTGTTATTTGTGTGCCCATGTAGCCCCTATATTGTTATTGGTGTGCCCCATAGAAACCCACTATTTTTTTTTGTAAGCTGGGGAGTTACCATTTTCTATTATCAAAATTGAAACCACTACAATCTTAAGGTGGTCTCAACCCTCCCCGAGGGGAAACCGGGTTTATTGACCATCTATAGTTTTTAACTGCTAACCAAAAATAAAAGGTTTTCAAACTATCTTTCCAGGCTTTGTAAACATCAACCTTGTAACTGTTACTATTGTCATATAAATGCAAGTAAAAATTATCAAAGATCCTATACATAGCTAAAGGAAACTAAGATTTGCACTTTCTAAATACTTCAAAAAACATGCCTTTCTTCATTGATTCCCAGCATCTTCTTGCTGCTCCTTCTCCTTCTTGATCACCAAGTCGTTCACCTCTAGCTGTTGCTGAATATCCTCCAACCTCTTGTCCTGCATGAGTAGGGTGATTAGGATGTTCTTCAACTCTTTCTTCAGGTTTGGGATCCCCTGTGATAATTCAGCCATTTCCAAGGCTATCTGCTCCATAGCTTTGTCCATAAGCCTTTTCATTACCCAATATAGGTGCAGATACTGTTTATATAGTGTCATTCGGCCTCGAGTATGTCCTGGATCCGGCATGAGATGCACCCAGTCCTCAATTTCTTCCTCAGACTGTGCCTAAATGGCCTCTTCCTCCCAGTGCTCGATTATCCTCCTGATTTTCGGGTTAGTCCTCTCACTATAGGATCTCTCGGCTGTCTGAACCCTTGTCTCGATAGTCCTCCTTCCCTGTCTTCCTGCCGCTTCCGCACTGGTCTCCCCGTCTTCCACTGTACCCTCTCGACAGCAGCGACCCTATCTGCTTCTACCCTCTGCTACTCCCTGCCTCCTCTGGCCTCCCCTGCCTCGACGACCTCGCCCTCGGCTCCGTCTGTCGCTCCCTTCCTCAGCTTCCGGTTCCTGCCTTCGTTCAGCTTCCTCCCGTCCTCTTTTCATGGCCCTGTTTCCTATGATTCTCTCATTTCGGCTGCGGTTACCATTCCCCTGTGCTGCCTTCTCAATTTCGACTTCGACGTCTTCACTCTCGCCCTCTGAATCATCATATACTGGTATATAGAATTGCTCTGTGTCCCCCTCCATTATTCCTTTGCCTTTTTCGTCCTGGTCCCCTCGCCCCTGTTTCCCATCTCCTGCCCTGCTTCTCATCCATCTACTTGCTGCCCTACTCCCTTCTGCTGCAATTCTTTCCTCGCTTCTTTGCCTCCTTCTCCACGTCCCTGTTCTTTCTTCTCGGCTCCTTTATCTTCCTTCTTTCCTGGCTGTATTCAGCTGATTTCCACCACCCTCTCCTGTTTCTTTGCATGCAAATTCCCTCGTTCCGCTTCACCACCCTTTCTTCCTTATGCCTCCCCTCCTCCTGTGCTTATACCTTACCTCCCTTACCGCTTTGTTGTCCCATTCCTCCATGCTATCATTCCCCTGTCTTGTGCCTGATGTACTGACACCTCCACCGTCGTCCTTCTATACCTTGCTGTCCTTTCGCCCTGATCGGAGGATCCTTCTCACCGATCCAGTTGCCTGTGACAATCATTTCTTGAAACCCATCTGCTCTAACCTGCCTGACACACTGTCGCTCATTAATTACCCAAACTGCCACCTTGCTCATCCTGATCGGGTGAAAACCCACTATTGTTATTGTTGTTCCCTTACATTATTATTATTATGTAGGCTCTGATTATATTGTGACCCCTTAGACCCCTATATATATAAAGGAGGTATTTTCATTTGTATCATCCAAGAATTTTTCATTTATGTATTATAAAGGAGGTTTCCCCCTTGAAAAGGATAATTTTCAAGTCGTTGATCTATCTATTTCTGAACTCGTTGCATAACAACATTTTTGAGGTAACGAGACCCTAGGGGTTTCATATTCTCCTGGGATGAGAACACTTCCCCAAGTTGGAGTCAAATGTTGTCACGTCAAATCATATGCTTAGTAAAATCACAAGATGTATGTATCTGATAGGGCTGAATATTAGAAATTGTTAATGTAAGGTTTAGAAACAAATGGTTTCAAATCATAGGCTAGGCAAGGCAAAGTGTTGATATCATAAAGGATCATGATGTTATTAGAATAGTGCTCAACATTATGCAGACATTTTCTAAATGGGATTAACATATATTTTGTGGGTGGCGATATGCTTGATGTCATATTGAAAGTCTTATATGTTGTAGTATGTCACCATGGCATCTATGATAATGATTTTATATCCTTAGTTGTGGAATACATGGACTTGGCTCTCTTGAAAATGTCATTGAGCAAGAAAATAAAATATCTTTGAACCCTATCTTTTTGTTATTTGTAAACAAGTGTTTTAAGGTTTTGTGTATTTGCACCATGAAAGGCATATAATTCAAAGGGATATTAAACCAAAAAATTTATTGGTAAATCATCAAGGTGAAGCAAAGATAACTGAAATTGGTGGTTGTGTATTTTTTGCAAACTCTATGGAATAATGTGACACCTTTGTTGGCGCCTATAAATATATGGCACCAGAGTGTATCAGTGGAAATGTATATGGTTATAGCAATGATATCTAGAGATTGGAACCTGTTATATTAGAGTGTGCAATAGGTGAGCACCTTCTACTCCACCAAATTAATTTTCTCCAGAATTTTGTGCATTGATACTCTAACAATATGATAGAAGAGCACCCAACAAAATGAAGACACTCAGTACCAAAAGGGGGTACCAGTTGAGTGAAATTTAAGACTTGTTTTAGAATCCAAAACTAATGTTGGCAAGAATGTTTTGGGTTATACATATATACACCTAAGAATATTGGTTTGAAGTAAGTAAAGTCAAATACATGTAACGACCAGGGCCAACACCTGAATGAACTAAACTTGGGTCATTTAATTTTTATTTGCTTCAAATGAAGAGGGTTATTCTATTACTAAGGTAAAGGAAGGACTTGTGGATTGAATTCCCAATCAAGGATGTTCTTCCTGGGTTGATAAAGCCAATGTATATGATAGAATGAGGTGGCTGAGTTTTCTTTAATTATATAGTGGAGTATTTTGATTCACAAACCAGATTACCATCTTTCATTTGGATATCTTATTTAGTGTACCCACCTCCTTTTGTGTTGTTGAATCTTGATATTCCATTAACCTTGGAGAAACAAAATTTCAGAGTTTTGGTTCAGTACAGGACCATTTGCATCATTTGAAAGGTGGAATGTAATGATAAAGTAGTCCAGGTATGAGTTAAGGGTATTACCTGGGCCAACTTGAAGTATCTTCACTTAAATAAATTTTGACCACTATACTAAGAATATAGAATGAGTGAAGGATACTCACATATTTGGTTGTGGTTTGCGCTAATTCTGAATAATATATTTATTATAGGGGTTGGCCCTTCTAACGTCCATTTTCATAAATTCACTTGGATTGTGAATAAGAAGTTTAACTAGAAATTCAAGTTGTGTGGTATTAGACAATACTCACTTGTTGATGGATGATCATAATACTTTGTAATATGATTGTGGACTCGTTTATAAGACTTATATATCAGATCAATCCTTAAGCATAATTCACAATTTGGAGAAAGGAAATAATCATGGCATGCAACCCATAAAATTCTTTGATTATTGCACACAAATATTAATGAAACATTTTCTTAAGTCCATTGTAGCTAGCATTGCCATGCATCATGATCATAGTCCTACAGACATAGTGAAAAGTATTACTAAGATAAATTTTATTCAACATGCATAACTATTTAACTAGCCTCATTGGATGTAATTCCCATGTAATGCATGTCATAGATAACCTGAACCATAGGCTATACAATTTGAATCATTACACCATAACTATTTCTACATGCATCATTGTCTCATACATAAATATTTCCTGATTGAAAACGATATTTCACATAAAATTAGAGGCGTACTATGTTCATTCACTAAATTTAATGGTGATCCAATTTAGTTTCAATAGATATCTCACACAACCATATATTATCATATCATAAAAAATGTGAGTACATGCAATTCTACTTATGCATGCAGGTTCTACCATGAGAAACAAGTGTCCGCTACCTCCTTGACCCAAGTATTAACAACTACCTACTATGCTTCCATTATTAACTCTACACTTGGATGCAATAAGAGTCACATGTATAAGAATTCAATCACACTAAGGAGTCAGGAATTCATGATTAGACTGCCACTTCTTGCGTTGACTTCCTCAGTGCTCTAATTTTTTTGCTTCAGTCCTTTGCCCTGTCAGAATTTCAAATATGTCATTCCATTTGACACAATATTTTTTCATGAATGTGCCTTCCTATTTTCCCTAGTTGATTGCAATATGAATTCAGGATAGGAATTTACCAACATGCTTCTCTTGTGAAATAATATTTAAAATAATTTCAGTCATTCAAAAAATAAAAAAACAATAGAAGTTTACTTTCAAATCCTACCCATAAGTAATGTACAAAATGGTTAGACAATGTCAAAAAAACTAATAATAAGAACACAGTTTGAACTGGATTTTTTTTTTAACTAAGGTCTCCTCAAATAGTAGGGATAGTTAACATCAAATTTATTTTCTACAAGGTTATAAGTCCTTGGTAATATATACAGAATATAACCCTTAAAATCCTAGCATGTATTCGACCATCCTAGTCTTGATTACATGTACCACAAGATAGAGTTATGTAAACCATGACTAGTTATTTAGCTATAATTTAAATATATTTTATTATGTTATGGAGTTTTCAATCACGAGATATCTTCTCAAGTTTTATTCAGGAGAGAATGGTCAACAAGAAACTTTTCAATATTCCCAAAATATTACTTGTAACATAAACAAATCATGCAATTTAATGATTTCAAGAAATAGTGTGTTTATATTTGAAGTTTGGAAGCATTTTATTTCCTCTTTATAGTCATGGAAAAGGAATCAATGAAAATACTTTAGTGATTCAATGGAAATACTATTTGTATACCATATAAACATTTTTACTGGCCACATATACTATTCATCCAAAGATAGTAACTTTTTTGGATTAGAGGAAACTAATTTTCTCATATATAGTTCTCGTCAATAGGAAAATCGTTGTGGGTATAATAGGTTAACGAGCATAGACAAATAAAGGGACAGATTTACATTCCAAGAAGTAAATCTTGTTTTTTAAAGAGCGTAGATATTCATGAATACTACAAAAAGTAAATATTGTATTTCACTCCTACAAACATCGTGATTTCAATATCCTACAAAGTTGATCCCATTACACAAATAAGATAAGTTTAAGGGTAAATTTAGAGAAAAAAAAAACTTTGACATGTTGCCCTCAATTTTTGTTCTTCACTTATTCTTCTCTAACAAAAATAAAATATACAAATGATCTAGTTTTCCCTTTAGACTAAAAGGAATTTACTGAACATTAAAAACCTCAAAACCCTCAGTGTTAGATTCTCCACAATTTTTTAAATAAAATAAATATAACGAAGTTCTCGAATGCAAAGAAATACTTGAAACCGGCATTACTAACAATACCAATAGGCAAATCCACACAAATAATTGAGAGCCCACAAGCTATTCCTCATGAAAGACATACATAACCATCAAATAGATAATAGGAATTTTCCTTGGGGTTAATTCATGTGCTGATAATCACAACAATAATCAAACCATAAATATCCAGCAATTTAGCCATGACAATTGGAACGATTGATTTCATCACGAGCTCTAGCCTCATCACACCCATGGAGGCCATGCCCACGCCAATATTGGTGGTCCCATATGAAACTCCCATGCCTGCAAAATTCACACATGTTGGAATTAAACACATAAAGAAACAATTGTTGAGAATTGTGTAAAGGGAAACGAATGGTTGAATATGACAAAAGGGTATGGGATCTACAGTAGAATCCAAGAGATTATGTGTAGAGAAAGAGAAACTTGGAAGAAGAGTAGCGGAAAATCCAAAGTTATATTTTAATGGGTTGATTTTAGAGTGGTAAGAAATTATATTTTAATAGGTAATAAAGCCTTATGAACAATTGTTATGATAGCTTATGTTGCCACAAGGTTTAGAGAGATATAATTTTGGTTTAAGGGCATTAATAAAAACTATAGAAGACCTCCTTAATACAAGCATGTATGTTCATGTAAGGAGCGAAAGGAGACATGAAGTTTACACATAAGGGAAATATCTGCTAAACCTTAAGAAGGTGATAAACATGCTCAAATCTATGAATAATGTTATCAATAAACTCAACTAGTTGTAGGTAGCCCATTATTTTCAGGGAACTTCACTTAGGGCTCAAAAATACCACATTAGAAGCTAACCATATTTTAGAAGGCCTCCACATGTGTAGTTAAGATGGAAATGGGATAAAATTTGACTAAGGGAAATAAGGGGTACATTAAGATCGATGTAACTCATACTTAAATCACAAGTATGTATCCAAACCATCAAGATGACAACTTCTCTGAGTAAAATTATGAAACACCATGGGACAACTCAACTTAGAACTTAAATCCAAATAATCAAGAGTTAAAATAGAGTGTTTAAGTGATCATAATAAAAATAATACACATTTGAGATATCATATACACATGGATCATACATATCAAGCTAAATGTGAGCAAAAGGAACCTCTTCATACACCTAGTGTCCTAGATGGCCAAGGCAAGGTGTCACCAAACCAATGATGCATCCATGAATTACATATAGATCCATGTATCTTAGTTGGAAAATTATAAATGTGGCAAGAATCACACGGGTTGAGATGAAAATCAAAATTGAAAAATATCCTCTAAAAACCCATATAGAAAGTGGGGTAACAAATCCTATGACATCCAACCTACGATCTATGATGGGAAATCCTCCAAAGTATCTCTCAGAAAATATGTCTCATTGAGGGGGTCAAGAATATGTATGAGGCATCATCAATTTTATGGTTCAAGAAGTTTGAATCTTGGTTTATCAATTTTGGCGCTAACTACCCTAGGCAACATGGAAGGAGGTTAGCCCCTTCAAAGAGTTCAAAAGGGGAAGACCACATAAGGACCTCCATCATAAAAATATTTAAATATGTATTTAAACAAGGTAGGTAATGATCTATCCAAATATTGATAAATACAATAGAAAATCCCTTGAATCTAATAATAAATGGGTAATTTATAGATGAGGTGATCCTATAACTCTCTCTCGTGTATATGGAAAAGTTAACATATGTCATTGAGAGGAGAAATATTATGATGATTAGTTTCAACTCAACGTCAATGTAAACCCACATTGAACCCACCAAGGGGGATATGAAGGACAACATTTAGTGCTCTTGTGTGTATGTGCATTAAATAATAAGCCACCCTCTCATTTGCATGAAATAGTCCTAGTACAAATCCATTGCAAAGTCGAAGCCATGAAAAGATGAAGTCTAACTACACTAAATGAATTGTTTATAAATAATCTCTCGAACAACTTGGCACAAACATACAATGATGTCATTTACATTAGAGGTGTAGATAACTTGAATTGTGTTACAACTTTAATTTCGCCCCCAAAAACATCTGTCATGATCCCTTGGGATGATGCATCAACACTAGTAGAGAACAACCTAATAAGGTAGAAGGAATTTAAGCATGATGTAACTTTAATAATATCCCAGTTTCACTCGCTGGCTCATCACTCATGGCTAATGTGAGGCTATTTCAATCATTGATCTTGATAATATCATTCTATTTTCTCTTATGTATATTATTCTACATTGACACAATTGAGTTTATTTAGCAAACAAAATATTTGTATAGAGGGTTCGTTCCTTGTGCATCAGGGCTATAGAGGCCTTGTCTTTATGAGTGATCTATTCATTTCCAACTCCTTGTGTGGGAGAGCACTACAAGATCCATCTCAAGATTAAGTGTATATATTGTGAGAAATTCAGATAAAAGATTTGCAAATTGTCCAGTTGTTCTACATTTGGTATACATCATAATAAGGGAATTACCCACAAAGAATACCCTCAATACAAATAACTAGTTCTCTTAAAATCAAATGGTAACAATATGCTCAATCATAGGTGAAGGATTATCCTAAGAGGTCAATGTGTTGGTTTAAGGTGTTGTTTTTTTCCTTGGATGCTCAGTGGTTAAGGGCTTCAGGTGTTAAGGGTTAAGGGCTAAGGGCTTAGGGATCAGAAAATTATGGGTTAACAACTTAAGAGTTAGGGGATTAAGTGTTAAGGGTTAAGGGGTTAGGGGTTAAGAGTCATGCGTTAAGACAATAAGGGCTTAAGGCTTAGCGAGGTCATGGATTCTAGCTTATGGGCTATTGGTTTAAGGTTTTAATTTATCAAGGGGTTAATGGGTTATGATTTATGAGTGTAGGGGTTAAGAGAGTGTGGCTTGGGGGTTAAGGGGATAGGGAATTTAGTGGTTATAGGTTATGATAATGGGGCCACTAATCACCTTATCATCACTATTGGGGGTTCCCCTATCAATTTATCTCACTACCTTCCCTCAACTAGGCCCCCTAGCCCCTATGAGATTAGGTCCTAAGCCTCGTTCTCATTCTTTAATTCTAAGATTATAGATATTAGTAAACCATGTTTGGACCTCCCACTTCTACCCATCCATGCTACTATTGTTTCCCCTTGCCTCGTTGAATACTCCACAACATACCGCTCCCACCTTTTTCGTCATACAATTCAACCTCTTCTAATGTTATGAACCCTTAAATTTGGTCCTAATTCCCCTAAAACTAAACCCTTAGGCCATGTTGGCTAAGGGATCAAATTCATTAGGGCTTATGGGTGTTGATAAGGGATCCCCTAATCCCCTTATCAAAACTATTGGGGGCTCCCCTATCAACTGTAACTATATGATACATGACAGAAATTGAGAGGAAAATATAAGGAACATGAAGAATTGAAAGTAGTTGTTGAATAATTAATGGAATGGAAAGCTACTAGGAGGTGGGGAAACAAAATGGTGGAGTTGATCCAAAACTGATCAAGAATGTGAGAATTACATGTGTATATTATTTAATTTTTTATGTATGTTTGACCTTTGTTTGACAATAACATTGAGTTTGACCTAAGTTTTCTCCTCTTGATGTATCTTCTAGCCCCACACATGTTGAGAGTATTAGTGTAATTATAATTACAAGTAAGCGCTTGCTAAAGAATAGGGTAGTATTCTCACTATATGCAAAAGGGAGACCCAGTTGTAAGATGACCTTGGTCAACTTTGTATTGAAGGCACCAAAAAGGGGGTCAAAAGGGGATGAAACTAGATATGGATAGCTTGAGGATTGCATCATTCATGTAGTTGAGGACTGATTCTATCAGTTTCAAATAGACTTGGAGCATACTAAGGGAATTTGAATGTTTCTTGAGCATGTTGTGGACATAACCTTTGAGAAATATTGTAGACTTTTATGGCACTGCTACCCATAAATTTGGTAAGAGAAGGTTCGATTGTAATAGGATGGTGATAACTAAAGCAACAAGCTTATATCCTCTTTTTTCTTTTGAGTGGACATGAATTACATTTGGGCTATGCATGGAGATGGATCTTACTCAATTCCTATGAACTTAGATGCAACCGTGGATGTTACAAGATTGTATTTTTGTCCTTTGAAAGAAAATATGTGGAGGATATTTGGGGGAAATGTAACTACCTACAAAATGTATATCAAATTTGGGGACCTCGTGGCTCTTTTCCTTGTAAGGCCCTAATAGTGCTTGGAGGTTGTATTTGGAGGGGTTGGTGGACCAAAACCTAATTTTACCAAGAGTATTAGTGTTGGAGCACCTATGTTTTGGTAGAAAGGATTAGGGGTTCTAAGAGTTAAGGGGTTTAAGAGTTAGCGGTTAAGGGTAAAGGGTAAAGGATTAGACCTTAGGGGGTTTAGGGGGTTGAGAGTTAAGGTGTTGCGGTCTAGGAGGTTTAGGAGTTAGCAGTTAATGGCTTAGTGGTCAAGGTCTTCAAGGGTTAAGGGTTAAGTAACACTGGCTTAGGAGTAAGGCGATTTAAGTGTTATGGGGTTTAGGTGTCAACAAGTTAATTAGTTAGGGGTTAGGGGTTAAGGGTCAGGGTTTAATAGGATAAAGGGTTATGGATTAGGGGTTTTAAGTATTATAGTTTAAGGGTTAACGTGTTAGCGGTTTAGGGTTTAAGTGATAAAGAGGTTAATGGGTTATGATTTATGAGTGTACGGGTTAAGGGATTATGGCTTGGGTGTTAAGGGGATGGGGAATTTAGGGATTATAGGTTAAGGGCTTATTGGTTGTGATAATGGCGACCCTAATCCCCTTATCACAAATATTGGGGGTTCCCTTATCAAATTCCCTCGTTTCCTTCCATCTAGGACCCTAGACCCTATGTCATTAGGTCTTAAGCCCCCTTATCATTCTCTAATTCTAGGATTATGGATCGTAGCAAACCATGCTTAGACCTCCCACTTGTACCCATCCATGCTCCCTTCTTTCCCCTTGCACTGTTCAATACACCAAAAGATCCCCCTCCCCCAAAAGTCATGACAATTGAACATTTGGAGGATGTCATTTAAAAATCACCTCTAAAAGTTCAATTCTCATAACTTTGTTGGGGGGGGTGGGGGGGGGTGTTAGGCCCCTATACTACTAGTGTAACCCCTTATTGTTATTAGTACAACCCACTTATTATATTGATGTACCCACATAGTGCCCATATTGTTACTATTGTACCCCATATAAGCCCACTAATGTTACTATTGTGGCTTCATATTATTATTGTTATGTCGGCTGGGTTATATTGTGACTCCTTAGACTCCTATATATAGAAAGGAGGTTTTGTCATTTGAATCATCCAAAAATTGTTCATTTATGTAATGTAAAGGAGGTTGCCCCCTCGAAGAGGCTGAATTATAAGGCGTTGATCTATCTTTTCTATCTTTCTTGAGCTGGTTTCATAACATTTGAATAATCCAAGAATTGTTCACTTATATAATGTAAACGAGGTTTCTCCTTCAAAGAGGATAATTTTCAAGTCATTAATCTAAATTTTCTTCTATTTTGTTAGCTAGTTTCATAACATTTGGTATCAGAGATTTGGATTATAATGTTTCATTGCTTCAAACAAGTCATCTTGACATTATCGCTATAATATTTTTTCTACGAGACTTTAGAAACTGAAATTTTTACCATGTGTATTCGAAATCTTGGTGAACATCTTGTGCAAATTTCATATCATTTTCTGCTATATTTTCTGAGATATGGTCTAAAGAAGTTAGGTTTTTTGCAGGCTCTGGAATTCAATCTCAAACAGGTGACCTAGGGAAAATCAGCATAACTTTCTGTTTGAGCATCAAATTTGAATTTCATAAAACTTGAGGGAAAATGAACATATTCTATCTTTTTGTGTATCATCTTTAGGGGCGAAGATTGAAACGGTGGCACATGGAATTATGTACAATTTTGATATACTAAACTAGTCTATATTCAGGTCATCGTCGAAGATTAGGCATAGCTCTTTCTTGAAGAATCCAATCTTGATCTAACTTGTGGGGTTGTAAATAATACTTAGAGGGATATCGAAGGAAGAAATTTTAGACCTCGGATATCTGAAATTATAGAGATACAATATATTCAATATTGAGCTCCTAAAAAGCAAGAAAAAGTGTGTATTTTTTCATTTTGCATAAGTTTTATTTAAAAAATTAGTTTGAACTGATTCAAAGGGAATATTGAAGCACATATATCATTATTTGATTCCAAAATGACTCGAAAAGAAAATGGACATGCATATTAAGAAATCATAAAGCTCTTCTATGATGCATGAAGAAGAGGAAGAAATGCAACATGATATATCAAAATTACGAGATCAAGTGCAACAAATTCCACTCTCACAAGGAGTAACCAAAAATGAATTGGAAGCGATGATGAATGTTAACATGGATGATTTAGGATCAAAAATAAAAAGGGACATGGAAGGCTTGTAGTATGGTTTAGAAACAAAAATGAAAGGGTTTAAGGATGATTTAAAAGTAGGCATGGAAGGTTTGACAAATTTGCTATAAGAAATGCTTCCTAATGGTGACAATGTATTCCATGAAACTCATGATGGGAATAAAAGGAATTTTAATAATGATTTTAGAGACTCTAAATTTGGGTTGAAAATCAACCACATTCCAAAGATCGATATGAGGAAGTTTGATGGCAAGGACCGCATAACATGGATACTACAGATGGAACAATATTTCGATATCCATGATGTGCAACCATCGCAAAAGGTACATAGTGCATATTTATATTTAGAACCCAATAAATTTCTATGGTATCGATGGCTTTATTATCATAAACCACTTGTTACTTGGTCATTTTTTACGTAGGAAATGATAGCACATTATGAGGATACAAAGAGAAACACCTTCTTTAGCCAATTAATAAATCTCAAACAAAAGGGTTCAATGGCGGAGAACATTGAGGATTTCCAAAAATTGAGTATCAGGGTAACTAATATTCCAGAGGAGCACAAGATTGATGCCTTGATAGGGACTTTAAAGGATACCATCCAACATGAGGTTTTCCATTGGGAACCTAATTAATTAGAGAAAGCATTTAGGGTGGCAAGAAAAGTTGAAAGAAAAATTATGGAAACAAGGAAGTCTACTACTCACAACTATAAATATGGAAGTGTTGATGCTCCGAGTCTTCCACAACCTACAAGGTTAACATCACAAAAATTAGAGGAAAAAATAGCAAAAGGGATTTTTTATAGTTGTGATAGAAAATACATTAAAGTTCATAAGTTTGTTGAGAAGAAACTATTTTACATAGATTATGAAGAGGAGGAAGAAAAGGAACAAGAAACATCAAAAGAAGAGGATATGCACTAGGAACTAACCCTAGAGAAAGAAGAAATGAATGTGGTCATATATTGTAATGCATTAGTGGGAATTACCACTCATCAAACTCTCAAGATGGATATATCAAGAAGAAAAAGGTAACAGTGTTGATTGATTAAGTACCCATATTTTTATTCATTGCAAGACATGAGGAATTGAACTGCTTTCTATATCCAACACCAGAGTGTCAAGTGATGGTTGCAAATCGAGGAACTACAAATTTCTCTAGAAAGTACCATAATATCAAGCTAACCATTAGGGAACATGTATTGAATAATATGATGCTTTCCATTCCAATAGGCAGTGTTCATGTTGTACTAGGAGTTCAATGGTTACAATATTTGGGGAAAATAACTTGTAATTTTCAAAAATGTTTCTTGAATTTTTTTGCGGAAGGAAAGGAAGTTGAATTAAGGGTTATCACAGGGAAACCAGGAAAAATAATCAGCTCTAATGGAATGTCAAAGCTTCTGAAGGAAGAACAAGAAGGCGTAATTGCACAATTATGCTTACTAGAGGTTCAAACATAGAAATCATTTATTTCTCCAGATCTCCGAAAAGTCTTGGCAATTATTCCAAGGTATTTGAGACTCTCAAAGGCCTCCCAGCTATTCGTAATCATGATCATGCTATTCATTTGATTCCAGGAAGTGTTCCTCCAAACATCAGACCTTACAAATATCCCTATCCGCAAAAGAGTGAAATTGAATGTATGGTTGTAGAAGTACTAGAGGTCAGTATAATTCAAGCTATTCAAAGTTCTTTCTCTACTCCAATAGAATTGGCGCACAAGAAGGATGGATCATGGCATATGTGTCTAGATTATAGGGAGCTCGACAAGATCACTATTGAAGATAAATTTCCCATTCCCAACATTGATTAATTGTTGGATGAATTACATGGAAAAATTTACTTCACCAAGCTATATCTTTGTTTAAGATATCATCAAATTAGAATGACTACTAAAGACATTCAAAAATTATCATTCAGAACTCAAGAGGGTCATTATGAATTTTTGGTCATGCCTTTCGACCTTACTAATGCACCTTCCACATTTCAATGTTTGATGAATTCCATTTTCAAACCCTTCCCTAGAAAATTTATGTTAGTATTTTTTGGTGATATACTAATCTACAACAAGTCTTTGAAGGATCATGTTCAAGATGTTGATAGGGTGCTCAAAGTATTGGAGATGCAAAAACCTCCAAATGTTTCTTTGGAGTATAGGAGGTGGAATATTTGGCTCATATTGTATCTCATGAGGGTGTTATGGCAGACCCTAACAAATAAAGCCATTAAGGGAAGAAAAATCCCCACAACCATAAAACATCTTCAAGGATTTCTCAGGTTGACAAGGTATTATCACAAGTTTGTTGAGAATTATGGGAGAATAGAAGCACCTCTAACAAAAATACTGAAGAAAGATACATTTTCTTAGACTCCAGAAGCAACTAAGACCTTTGAACATCTTAAAGTGGAAATGTTTCAAGCATCGGTATTAGCTACGTCAAACTTCACACAAACCTTTATTGTGGAATGGGATGCCTTGGGAAATGGAATTGGTGTTTTTTTAACACAAGAAGGAAGACCCATTGCTTTTTAAATTCATCCAATCAAAGGAAAGTATTTACAAACGTATTTATGAGAAGGAAATGTTGGCAATACTACATGCACTAAAGCGATGGTGAGCTTACCTAATGGGAACACAATTCAAGGTAAAAAAAATCATGTTAGTCTTAAATAATTTTTGGAACAAATATTATCTTCAAAAGAGCTAAAAAAATGGGTCACAAATATGTTGGGTCATGACTTTGAAATCATCTACAAAAAAGTGAAGCAAGATGTTGTTCCAGATGCACTTTTAAGAAAGGATGAGGATGTGGAAGCATAGTTTTGTGCCATTTTTGTTATCTAACCTGATTGGATAATCGAATAAATGGATGAATGGAATTATGACAAAGAGGTTTGGACACTCATTCAAAATTTTCAACTAGATCCTAGTATATCTGATACATTTAGCTGGAAAAATGATTAATTATGCTACACATATCTCTTATATATTTGTAAGAATTCCAAATTCAAGCAAAAGATTCTTTTGGAATTGCACACCTCCCCCTTAGGAAGGTACTCTAGATTTTTAAAATCTTCCCACATGGTCAAGAAGGAAGTTTTTTTCGATGCCATATATTATATTCAAACATTTGTGGGAGAATGTTTGGTTTACAAAATAAAGTTGATACAATTAATACCCTGGGTCGATTACAACCTTTAACCATTCCAAGTTAGTCTTGGGAGGAGGTCTCAATGGATGTTATCACAAGTTTACCCAAGTCTCAAGGAAAGAGTGTCATCATGGTAGTAGTTGATATAATTACCAAATCTGCACACTTTTATGCATTATATCATCCTTTTGAAGCTAGTACAGTTTCTATTGCATTTATGGAAGAAATTCAAAAGCTACATGGAAACCCAAATATTATTGTAATTAACAGAGATCCCATTTTCACTGGAAATTTTTAAACGAAATTATTTTCTTGTCTTGGCACTAAAATAGCTCATAGATCATCTTATCATCCTCAATATGATGGGAAACTGAGATGGTGAACAAATTTTTGGAAGGATATCTTCGTTTCTTTGTATTCTATAAACAAATACAATGGATCAAGTGGTTACCTCTAGCTAAATTGTGGTATAACACTTCCTTCCATATTGCAGCAAAAGTGACCCCATTTATGGCACTTTATGGATATCATACATTGTCCATCACATCATCTTTAAGAGAAAATTGTAAGGTTCAAGCAATGGAATATCACATCGAGCATCAAAAACAAGTTCTCCAACTCTTAAAGGATAACTTCACTCTGGTGCATAATCGAATGAAGCAACAGGCAAATCAACATTGTAGTGAAAGGAGTTTTGATTTAGGTGACTGGGTATTTTTATGGCTACAACCATACAAAAAAATGTCCCTCTAGCAAGCTAAGAAGGATAATAAATTATCACCCAAGTATTATGGTCCTTACAAGGTGTTGCAAAAGATTGGTACTATGGCATATAAATTGGAGCTTCCTAAATCTTCTTGGGTACACCCAATTTTCCATGTTTCCTTCTTAAAGAAGGTTATCGGTGACAAGCTCCCAGTTCAAACATTTTTTCTGGAACTTGATGAAGAAGGAAAAATCATATTTGAGCCTAAAGCAGTCATGGAAACAAGAACCTGACAGCTACAAAATCCACTAATTTGGAGTATCTCATTAAGTGGAAGAACTTACCCATTGAATATTCCAAATGGGAGAATGAAAATTTTATATAGAAGCATCCAAAACTACTCAAGCGTTGAGGAAAACACTTTTTTGAAGGAGAGGGGCATGTTAGGTCACTATGATACTAATGTATCCCCCTTATTTTTATTGTTATTTTATCCTCATATTGTTATTATTGTGCCCATGTATCCCCTATGTCGTTATTGTTGTGCCCCATACTATTGTTATTTTTATTCCCTTACATTATTATTGTTATGTAGGCTCTGATTATTTTGTGACCCCTTGAGTCATATATCTACCAAGGAGGTCTAATCATTTGGATCATCCAAGAATTGTTCACTGATGAAATGTAAAGGAGGTTTCCCCCTTGAAGAGGATAATTTTTAAGTCATTGATCTATCTTTTCTTTTGTTTTGTAAGTTGGTTGCATAACAACTTCATAGTCTAATATCAAGTATTTTTCATCTCATGACATTGCTCCTATTCATTTTTTGAGTTAAGAAGAAAATGGATTTATGCTTATAATGTACTAAATACCAAATGATTGATGGCATTCTTTTTAGAAAACATTATGATGATGTCTTACTAAGATGCCTGGAAAAATATGATGTAGCAAAAGTATAAGCAAATTTACATGATGGACCTACTATTAGACATTTCGAGGGAGAGGCCACTGTGCATAAAATATTACGAGTTGGTTATTACTTGCCAACTCTTTCCAAAGACTCTTGTTCTTACAAAAGGAAATGCAAGATATGTCAAACTACCACTGGTAAAGAAAAGAGACCAAACCTTCCTCTTCAGCCTGTTGAAGTCAAAGTACCCTTTGAACAATTGGGATTAGATATTATTGGTGAGATTAATCCAAATTCTTCAAAGTTACGTAAGTATATTCTCACTACCAATGACTATTTTACTAGGTGGACTGAAGCAATCCCATTAAAGAAATTTAATGATGAACAGGTGATGTCTTTTCTCGAAAATCATATGATTACGAGGTTTTGTATGCCAACATCTTTTGTATTTGACAATGCATTTTATTTTTCTTCTCTTAAGATGATTGAATTTTGTCTGGATAAAGGTATTAAGATCATTTTTTTTGCTAAATACTGCCCACAAGGTAATGGTTTAGCATAATCAACCGACAAAAACTTAATCTGAATTCTTAAGAAAGTTTTCCAAAAACATCAAAGAAACTGGAATAATTAGATATTTAATGCTTTATGGGTTGACAAGGTTACTCCAAAAAGAGCATCAGGTAATTATTTCTATTTCCTTATATATGGTAAGGAGGTTATCTTACCTCCAAACATTTTTCTCCCATCAATACAATTAGCTCAATCAGTAAATCAAAATTCAATTAGAGGCACGTATTTGATATCATATACATTATTAAAGTTGGAGCGAGAAGTACAAAAAGCTAAATCCAAGTTTCATGAACATTAAAAAATTATTAAAATATGGTTTGAAAAGAATTTAGCATCTGACGAGGATTTTTCTATAGGTTAATTCATACTTAAGTGGGATAAAAGCCACGAAGAAAAGGGTAGACACTAATTTTCAACATCTTTGGATTAGCCCTTTTCAGGTCTCTTCGAAACTCAAACTTTTGACTTACATTCTACAAACATTAGAAGGCCAAGTTGAAAACCTTCCTGTAAATGGGAAGATTTTGAAGAGATACTTTTCATAAAGAAATCATTTCGACCATATGTAAATAATTTGTTTTATCAAAGGGCGTGGGTGTCCTTAAAATTTCATTTTTCTTTGAGTTTGATTTTGTACATAAAATTAATTTTATCTTATTTTCATTGTACAATTCCAGTGATGGTTGCATTTTCAAAAAGAAATACATTTTTATGAGTTAAATATTTATTACTCAAATAAATTTGAAGTCTAGAAATAAAGTATTCTTAAAAATATGAGATGTCTAGCTATGCTTGCTATTACTATAACTCTTAATAAAAACTTTCATTAGTAGGAAAATGTCTCGTTGATTATCTTATATTTTAAGAGTCCCATCACTTTCACATTTAAGATAAACAAGATTTGATCATACCACCCCGCTCTTATGTTACCAAAAATTGCTTAAAAAAAAAAAAACATTACAAGGATTTCTAATAATCAAAGAGCTAGAAAAACATTTCTAAAATGAAATGTGGGAATTAGTAGAAAACGCGTTGGAGTATTGAGGCTTGCCGGTAGTGGGTAAATTCTCCTATGATAGCAAGGTAATCTTCACCAAGGTATTGAACAGGCATATTGCTAGTGAAGCAATGTTGAGAACAAGAGAGACAATTAAAATGAAAGAAAAATACTTTGATAGTATTAAAATATAAAACTTAGTATGAAAAAGTTCATAATTGATTATATTTTAAGTTTTAAAGTTTAAATAACCTCATCTATTAACTCTTTATTATAAAAAAAAAAATCATTCCTTGTCAAAAATAATGTTGCCATTATGAATTATGTGTTGTCCTTGATGTAAACCTACTTGATGAATGGCAACCTACCTGATGAGTTTTCGTTTGATAGAAACCTACTTGATAAATATGTAAATAGAATGTGTCTATAGATGTGATAGATACTTTTGACAAAGGCATAGAAGCTTAGAGACAGAGGAATGACAAAGTTGGAATTTCAATAAGTATATGTAGGTTCTGTTAAGAAAAGTCGTGTACACACATGAGTATGAAGAAGAAAAGGTGTGTATAGTTTCCACAACATGGTATTATAAATACCAAGGGTACTTACCATGGTATTTCCCTATGGTTTTGAGCTAAGAAATGGATTTTTTGATCCTGTTTAAGAAAACCATCAACTGGAGTATGGTTTTGACCTATGACATTGGATAAGGACTATGCTATATAAGGATATGAAAATAAAAAGGGTAGATTTGTGTAAGTGATGAATATCTTATGAATGGTTAGATCTAAAGCAAATATGCATGTAATGGCATATTGATGTTTTTCTTGATCTAAAACTAAGTATGCACCTGAGAATTTTATGATGGATCAGATCCAATAGACCTAAGATTCTAATATTGATTATGAGGTGATTTGATCTGTGTTGATAGTGCCTTAATGCATCATTTTTCTATGTATGCTAAGATCTGGGTATGTCTGAAGTTTTGTGTTGCAGTGAAGATTTGATTTTGAAATTACATATCTGTATGTGAGTTTTATATCTTCCAATGCACGTACACATGCGGGGTGTGATAATGGTAAGTTCAATACATGTGGGTGTGTCTCCTAAAAAGCACGTATACACATGGATATGATTTACAAAGACCGCGTATAGAAAGTAGGTTTTTGATGAAAAGGATGTCTAATCAGTTTAATCAATCTTGTTATGTTTTCCATTATCTATCAATGAAGTCTCCTTGATGATATGGGCTTAAACAATGATGATTTGATTAAGGATTTATTGATTGAAGAATGATGATGATACTTGATTTTTGTGATTGAAGTTCAGTGAAGGTTCTAGGATTATTTCAGATTGATGTAGTGGTTCTATGTATGTGAAAGTGTTTAGTTTAGGGTGACAGTGGTTCAATTTTTCAGAATTCAGTGGTTTAAGATCTATACATGGGTATGATTTATGGAAAGTGTGTACACACACGGTTGTGCTACTATAAAGTATCGTATATATTTTGATATATGATTGAAAAGGGTTTGTAGCAAAATAATTTGGTTTATGTGATGTACAGTATGTTGATTGGTATTTTGGTTATAGTGATTTGATTGTTCTGATTGTTTAAGTTTGGGTTTCAATTGATTGGTTGAGATTTGGTCGATTCGGTTGATTCAGTGATTGGGTTTCAATGATTGATTGAT
Organism: Pinus taeda; assembly: GCA_000404065.3. Taxonomy (NCBI): domain Eukaryota; kingdom Viridiplantae; phylum Streptophyta; class Pinopsida; order Pinales; family Pinaceae; genus Pinus; species Pinus taeda. The sequence continues at coordinate 23,585 of APFE031236251.1, read as the reverse complement.
TCAGTTGGGTTAGAGATTGATGATTGGTTTTGGGCTTAAATGTTGCTAGTGGGTCCATCTTGGAAATTTGATGAAACGTGGCCTACAAGTTGTAATGTTTTATAGCAGGTTGATCCAGTATGAAAATTTATGAAACATGGTCCTCAGATGTGTTGATCGTTGGATCCTTCAATGATGGAGTTGAAGATTCATTCCACTAGTAGATGGTAAATCAGATCAGGGAGTTGGATCTCCCTTTTGGTGGGTGCCAGTAAACAAGATCAGGGGGTTGGTGATCCCTTCCAGTGGGTGCTGGAGAATGAGCGAAGGTAGTAGCCTTCTACAGGTGGGTGCTTGCGTAATGGTATGTGTCTGCACCAGTACAATATTGTAAAATATTTTCTTTATGTTAAAAATAAGACATAGACAATAGTAGCAGGTGGTTTTTTTCCTACATTGGGTATCCACCTTAAATCCTAGTTGTCATATGTGTTTCTTATGTGTGATGGTTGATTTTGTACTTACTACACATGGTTACTGTCTATTTAATGTTTAATGAAGTATCGATGCACTGGATCAAGATAAACAGAAGATGAATCAACTAAATAGTAAGTTCACTGGATATAGATTAGCTATCTTAATAATAGTCACGTACACACGTGGGTTCCCTTCAGTAAAGTCGAGTATAGAAATCAGGATATGAATTTAAAAATAATGATTTGAAAATATTAATTCACTCCCCCCCCCCCAAGTATTTTTCCCAACAATTGGTATCATAGCAAGTCCTTCGCTAGAATTTTGATTGCTTGAAGGAGATGCATCAAGATGAGTAGTCACAAAGGAGTATTTTCTATCAGACCTCCTATATTTAATGGAAATAACTTTGTATTTTGGAAAGTTAGGATGAGAGCATACTGGAAGACACTAGGAGTTGATGTATGGGAAATTGTTTAAAGTGGATATCAATTTCTAGCATCCATTCCTTCAGATACTGAAAGGAAGAAATAGTATGAAACCAATGCAAAATATGTAAATGGAATATTGGGAAGTCTGGTTGAATCTGAGTTTACAAAGGAAATGTAGTTGAAAAAAGCAAAGGGAATGTGGGATGATATTATCTAAAGTTATGAGGGAAACACTAAGGTAAAAATTTCTAAACTTCAAACATTAAGAATATAGTATGAGACATTGAAAATGCATGATGATGAAAGCATTGGAACATTTTTTTGTAGAGTAGATGAAATGTTGGCTTGATGGGGCCTGACCCAGGTTCAACGTTATCCGTGCCAACCAAAAAAACGCTAATTGTTGGCCCTTTTGGAAAGAACCCGTATAGCACAGGTTGCAGTCTCATCCAAAGCAGGATTAGGGCATGACATGATCAAGTTTCTGCATCCAGAGGTCTGTGTGAAGGGTTCCTGCGATTTTCAAGGCTTATTTCTATCTTCGTGCACCCTAATCTTCCCAGAATAGTTAATGATAGTAAAACTTATACATAGTATGTGTACCTTCATGAAGGTCCTTAAATAGTTATAACATGCATAAATTCTATAGATCTGCTATTTTCCGAATAAATTAAACATTATTTCATATATTTTCAATAACAAAGCGAACCCATAAAATTGTAGAAATAAAAATAAAGATGAAAATACACGGAATAGGTCTTCAAAATTGTTTTTATTAGATATTCTTGAAAGTACAAACTTCTTTTCCCAGTGCACTCAACTTGTGGGCTTACTAAGGTCTCTGTGCACTCAACTGTAGGAGCCTTCCCCTTTCACCTAAGTACATGAAACAAACCTTTCCTGCCTTAGCTTCTTACCCAAAACAATAATCTTCTATCTTATTTACTTCTTTAAACTCGTTATGACTCATTTATATTGTTATCACAAAATGTTGTTCATCTAGCCTTAATTTGCTAAAAGGATCAAAGTACACCATGTAAGGCCAATTTTACCATAGAAAAATTTCTTTCACTATGATAAATTACTTAATAAACCACATTTGTTAAGAAATTTCGTAATATATCATTTTCGCTTACAATACCATGGTCTGTGGACCATGGGCGAGTCTCAAAACCTCCATATCACTTACCCACCTAAGGGACTAAAGCTCCTTTGACTCATACTATCTTCACGCTCCACTTCCACATTTTGAAGAAACTTAACATTTTATACAAAATTTACCCCAAAATTTGACCAAAACTTAACCCTAGGGACCCCATCCCAACAAGCCCCTAACACAATTAGGTGACTCGTCCTTGAGTCACTTGACTGGTGCTGCAATCGTTTCCTAGAGTTCGTAGAAATCCACCTCCAAAAGCTACAAAAAATATGTTCCCTATGTAGCTACCTGTTTTACTTCCTTGAAAAGCTCCTATATAGTAGGGCCTTCCACTATGAGGACCATTTTTCTCTGTGTCTGTTTCATGCCCTTTAACTTGATCTGAACTAACAGAGTAAGATGGCTTGCTTCCTCTGTCCAAGGTTGTGTTTTGGCCCTCAAGATGGCCTATTTCTGACGTAGCTCTTTAATTTTTGTTTGCAGCTGATTTCCTTCTTGTAAGCATGTGAAGCACTGGACTAGCACCAAAGTGTGCGCAGTTGACATTATTTCGTCAAACTGCTACTAGTTCTCCCTAATGTCAGTACCAATCTTCTGCAGAGTGGGATCCTTTTGTAGAGATGTCTAGAACTCCATGGCCCACTCGAATAAGTCTGTGTAGTCCTTGAATGTTGCTTCTAATGAGGTCATCCCTTCCTTTATCATTTCTCTACACTGATCCTGGAACTCTGGCGGAGTTGTCAGCTACAACTTCAACTGTAGCTCTAAAATCTGTAGCTAGAGTTCAAATCGAACATGGCCGATTTCATCATTGGATTCCCTTACTACCACAACCAACTTCTATATATTCTTTGTTGGTTCTGCTTCTGTGGAAATATTGAGTTAAGGTAGTGTATTATAGGAGTGTGTAATTGTTGCTTCCATTTGTTGCTTGCATGTAGCAAGTTACTCATTTTCCTTCAACGCCCGGGCCTTCTCTACAAATATCTGCTAGTTGTTGGTTTTGATTGACACCCAGATCCTTGACCTATGACATTTGGGCGTTCGAATCCTCTAATTGGACGTGCAGAGTCCCATTCAAAAATTAAATGACTCTGAGATCCAGAGTCTGATCTGCATTTAGGATTGTCACGCTTTCTTGTTGCAGGCTCACCTGAATCTTGCTCGCTTGACCAATGCTCGCTTGCATTCATACCATTTGGATCTGGAGATCACACATATCCTTCAGTACATTCCCTAGCGCTTGCCGGTACTGATTCTCGAACTGTGTCCACAACCTTTTTGTTGTGTCGCCAACCTTATCACCAATCACGTCTGATTCCCCCTCAGTGAGGACTAGCGGATCATCCTGGGAGAATCTGGTGGACTTTTTCTTCTTGTGTGGCCCTAATGTCGTCTTCTTCGACCTCTTCTTATGCTCAAAGGGGGTTTCCATCTCCTCTCCCCAACCTCCTTCAACATCTAACTCCTCCTAGTCCTCGGTGCTCGGAGAGGCAGACTCCTCAATCTCCATCATTGTTTTCTTGTCTTTCCACTGTTTGTCAATGGCTACCTTATCAGTATCTTACTTTTCAACAGCTTTTTTTGGTAGCAGTTGCCTTCTACTATGTTTCTTTCCCTGAGCTATAGCCTGCTCTGCCTCCTTCTGCTTTTGTGTTGCTAAGATCTGCGCAGAGGTACTTTCCCCTACCTTGCTTGTACCTACACCTAGATCTGATGGGTGTAGCCACTCTCCTGGCCATTTCCCAAGTATATCCTGTACATCTTCATCACCCACAAGGTAAGGTAACTTTTACCACACAATCTTTGGATCCCATCTTGCACAGATAGAAACACTATGAAAGTCTGCCTTGAACTCTGGATACAGCTCCAACTATTCATATAGAGTCCGTGACAGGCTCAGCCTCTGGATGATCACCATGGAAGGTCCATCTCTAAAAGCACCGAAAACATTTTGGTCTCCATGACCCGCGTAGGATTCTTTGTCACCTATAGTGAAGCAAAATTCGTGGCTTTTGGTAATTAGATTCCTGTGGAGGGAATTAACTGTCTTTTGGCAGCCTCCACATGACTTTTGGAATTAATAATAATAGCCAAACATAGTGAAATTCCTTGCCCTCGTCTTGGCCCCCCATTAATTTGCCAAAAACTCCTTAAAGAGGTACTACACCGATTTGTACTAGACACCTTTAGCACATTGTGCAACTAATGAAATCACGGATCTGGAACCTCGTCTGCGTGACACTTCTGCATGATCATGCAGGCCAATATCTATGCAGAAAATGACACCACTTTGTATGTAATAGAGCAGATGGAATATCCATAGGACTTCTTCACTAGGTTGTACTCGCTCTTCATCTGGTTTGCAACTTGCTTTTCTTTTGATTTTCCTCCAAATTCCTCTGCTGGATGCACACCTTGATAGGGCAGCATGGTAATTTGGTGGATTAGCATGTTAGTATAGGGATGGGTTCTCCCAGCCAGAGACACCCATCATGAAATGTGACACCCAGAGCATGTTTAGCATACCTGCTTTCTCAACTCCCATGACCCACTTCATTGGCTCCAGTTTCCTTACTTTGGTTTATTCATAGTAAATTTTCGCCAAATATTTATTCGGCGCAAGATGCGAGATCTTTTCATGGTCTTCCATTTCCCAATCCTCTAGCTTGAGTGATGAAATGCACCCCAATAGCATGCCCTCAAACACCACCTTCTCTGGCAGCAGTGGTGTAGAAACCATGAATTTGGTGGTATTCGGGTCTTTAGGTACCTTAGCTTTGCCTTTCCATTATCGGATGTACTTTGGGAGTTGAGTGCATTACACAGTATTTTTTCATGCCTCCTGCACTTCCCTGTGTCATACCCGAGTGCCTGAAACTTGGCAATCATGGAGTGCACCCATCTTGATATGCAACTTCGTTCCTCCCTAAAACAATGATGGAAAAATTCCTTAAGCCTTCCTTGAAGAAAAGGGCTCTAAAACCCTAATTTTAGCATGATCACGACCCTAACACTAGGAACCTGTGCTGGTCTTTAATTTCACTATACTAGCCTCGTGATGCCAGCATGATTTTGGCTTGGATACCCGCGATGATCCATAAAAGGCAATTTTTCCCAAAGAGGACAAGAAGCTTCGTGATCTAGAGGCTTCTAGAACGACGAGCTGGAGGTTTTTCGGCATGGATGAGGTCGAGTTCTCTCAACTTTACCCTTTGGTCTTATCTATATGAGCTACCTCCTTGAGATGAGGGCCTTCTCCTATCTTTGGAGAGATCCTAACTCCCTTTCCTTGCCTATATATTCATCCTCGTCCATTCCCAAATAGAAGGTTTTTAGCTATTTTCACCCTTATGATGAGATAGTTCCTACATGCCACTCATTTGGCTTGAGAAGGAGTGCTTGGAGAGATTGAGCTTGGACTTGGACATTCACTCAAGGAGAGCTTATTGACATCAAGGCTTAGTTGTATGCTTCCTCCCTTATTCTATTAATATATACAATTGTTGGTTCACTTTCCATAAATGTGTGTTAATGCATCATTTATCTTAATGCTCCTTGATCTCTTAAGTGGATTACTTTCGATTATGCTATTTGTATTTGTATGCTTTTCTGTGTCTTTAATCTCTTTTGTAGGCATTCAAATGTTGTGATAAGTAGGACTGAGCCCGAGCTACAAGTCATTTGAGGTCTTCAACAAAGGAGTATGTTATAACATCATCACGAGGTAGATCATCTTCCTCTTCTCTCATTTCAATGGTAATTTAGGAAAGTGTCTTGTAGATTGTCACATAAGTTACTAGTCCCACTCATTGGGCTAGAGGGATCATCTCAGTCCACAGAGAGGATTTACCTAGACAATAAAATGGTGACTCCACTAGGGAATCTATAACCCTTTCCATCCATTCCTTCAATTAGATTCTCTGGTGAGTTTGACCAACCATCAATTTCTTGGCTTGTTTGCATCACTGTAGCTATTTGGAATCATTGGTTCTTGCTTGAGGACATTGAGTTTTCTTTGATATTGAATATTTTTTATTTTCCCTTACTTTTCTCGCCCAACACACTTTCTGTTCCAATAGTAGCGTTGTCATCACTGCTTTTATAATTACAGTTGCATTGATTTGACTTACATCACCCTTTTGCCTATAACAGGTGCATTGATCCCAGGGATAGAAGAAAAATTAGTATTTCTTCTTGTTTTCAGTATTGTTGGCCTCTGTCAATGATTTTCCAGTGCGACTGCAGTGTATTTGTCTTGATTGTCATGATTGTATTATTTCAATTGTTTCTTGACTTTTTTAATGTGTGTTTGAAGCTTGATTGACTTCTAGGATTTCTAGGCTTTCTAGGTCACCCACTACTCATTACTTGGTCTACTTCTCTGAGATTGATTGCTTCCATTCAAGAGTCTTCCTGCAATCAGGACATATTTTTCAAGTTTCTTTCAGTTCATTGATCTAAAGTTATTTTCATTAGTGTCGATTCATATTGATGCTTTGAACATTGATTTTGTTCCATTGTCAAGCATAGATTACAATTGTTTGCTTTGGTAGGACTGAAAGAGAGTACTTGTTTTCATCCTTTGTTTTGGAAAGGAAAAAGTAAAATATTTCTTCATTTAAGTATTTTTGGAACATTTTTTCATTTGAAACCATAAAGTGAAAGAGATTTTCATTTTCGTTGCGTTAGATTGCATTTTTCCTTTGCGCATTGCATTAGTTTGCATTGTTGGATCAAAGTGAAAGGAAATGATTTAGTGCATCTTAGTGAAAGGAAAGTGATTTTTGTTTCTCATAGGATTGCATTTTGGAATTGCATTTGTTAGTGAAATGAAATAATAGATTTCATTTACATTTCTCATTGGAAGATAAAGTGTGGTGTTTTGATGCATTTCTTGCCTGTTTGATGCATTATTTGGTTTTCTCTCTTCCTTCAGTAGTATAGCCTTCATCGAATGAAAAGGTTTCATTTTTATCATTTAGTTGCATTATAGGAATTTAGGTAACATCGTTGAGACATCAAATTGAAACTTAATTCAAGACAAACTTAAAATTTACCTCAATTAACCTAAGAGGAATTTGTCACCTAACACAAATATTTAGAGGTCTATACTAGAGACATATTTTGACATCTTTAAACATAGAAGTGGTTGTTAACTGCCTGCAGTGTATCCTGACGGTGCAATCCCATACCAATATGGAAGTATATAGAAGGTTCTCCAGTACTTTCGAGTATATAAGAGGCACTTTAGTATGGTAAGTATATAGGTATGTTCTCATGGAATGGTTCTGCATTAGACAACACTAACATGAACTTGTGCTCCCCATACTATCGAGTATATATCGGGAGAGCTCATTAGGTTTCTATCCTTTAACCACGAGTAACCAAGTCAGCTGCCTTGTAAACGTGATACACCAAATATAGAATTCGGGGAGATCGTCTATCGTACGTCAAGTCCTTGGTTTCGGCTAAGGTGTATATAACTATTCACGGATATTTGGTAAGCACTCTTGCCTAGTATTACCCATTTTTTTCATGTCATAAAATTAACTGCCAATGATAACATGTCGAACCCATGTAGTTACTTCTTGGCCTCATATTCAGTAATTATTTGTAAATTTTAATTTTAATCATCCCTCAACGAATCATCTCTTCTTCTTCTGCTCTTGAGAGAAAGCCACTGTGGCTGAACCATTGATTTCACCCCACAGTTCCCCTATGTTGTTTGATACTAAAGGATCGTCACAAGGAGTTTATCCAGAACTTCCACAGTCACTTGAAGCTCAAAGCTTTGAACTTGGAATTGTTCCAAACATCCAACCCCTTGCTTTTCATCCACCACCTTGAGATTCATTTTCACTAAGGAGTTTGATCCAGAAACCCTTGAGAATCCACAGAGGTGTTTTTTTATATCCTCTGAATCCATTATTTGATCCATTTGTGATATCTCCTCAACGCCCTTATAGTCCATATGATAACCTGGGTGTTCCTTTGGAGTTATCTCCTCATCCATCTCAGATTCCTCCTCACCAACTATTTCCATCCATGGATTCAAAGGGTGAGATTCCAACCTATCCTCGAGGTCCTCTGAAAGTCTTCGCTGCTCATACTCCTCATGTTGATGATGAGTCTGAATTTGACTTTCCTTGAGAAGGCTTTCCTTATGTAGGAAGAGTTCCATCTCAACTGTCTCCTGAAAACACTAGGCCTATGCTTTCATTTGGTGATACAACCTTGGCTCAATTAGTTTCAGGAACTCCCAGTTGCTTCCTCTTTATACCAAAATCCTATTCGTTCATCAAATGTTATACCTACTTCTGGTCTTTTTATTCCTAGTGTGACCTCTCAAATACCTGTGCAAACTATCGTTACCTTAGTTCCAATTCAACCAACGATTCTGTCACAAAAATTACCGTGGTTTCAAACTTCTATTTCAGTGCAACCAAATACTTTAGTTCATGCGTCCGTAAGTTCCTTTGTCCCTCCATCAAGTGGAGAAAATGTACCACCACCTTATTCACAGACTGGGGGGTAAAATCCAAACTTTTCCCTTGTGTCTGGTGGAAGCCATGTGAGTGGATCACAACCTCACATGGTTGGAGTCAATCAACCTAATCCTAGTGGTATTCCTAATGTTTTTAGTTCATCTGGGGTAGGTTGTAATAGATCTAACCTGAAAATATATAATAAAGTAAAGATACCCAGAAATAACAAGATAGAAATAGATAGAAATTCTTCTTTATTAAACAAACCCTTGAGGTAGGGCAACACCATATAATCACTCCTTAAGGAAGGAGAACACTCCACAAGCCATATGCTTTCCAATACAATAATCCTTGACCTCTCTCAATGGGGAGTCTCTAGCCTCTATATAGGCCTCATACATACAATATCATGGGTCATTACCATGGTTCTCTCAATACCATATATCTAATACCATGGTCTTACCAATTAACTATGGCCCATCACATTATTACATTATTCCTTGGGGTACCTCCCTCTGTACCCCATACTATCCCCCCTAGGTATACTACATTCGACCCCCATTAGACATGTTTCATCCCCAAAACATAAGAAGAACACAAATAATAAGATCTACTCAAAAGAGTAGTCCACTGGTACCATGCACATGCATCTATCCATCTAAGAGAAAGGTCAACCCTCAACCTAGTTGGTGCCTCACTTGCTTGAGATGAAAGTTGAACGTGGCAGCTCTTCTGTGTTGATGTGTTGTGAGTGGATCGTCAGCCCTCTCTATCTGTCATGCAGGGGTTGTTTTCATTGTGGCTAATTTGTTGCCATCGTGTTGGTTGTTTTCTTGCAGAGTATGTGGGTGGTGATATGCTGAAGTTTTAACCAACTGTGTATCACCTAATGGAGCATGATTTGTATCTGGTACATGTTGTGGCGCCTGTTGTTGTTGCTTATCTTCCAATATTATTTCAACCACTGGTTCATCATCTGAATTGCTCATACCTACAACATATTTTTCTTTAGCCTCCTTGGACTCTACTTGCTTATTGATGGAAATATCATTTAATGTATTTTTCTTCTTTTTATACCAGAGCTTCAGGAATTTCTTTTGCACATTAATATTGATAGAACCAAAATATTCCATCCAAGGGTATCCCAAAACAACGTCCACATTATCCATATCTGAAGCACAAAAATCAGAATGCAATACATAATTATCCATAGAAATCTTCAAATCTTTATAAACTTGAACACCATCATTATCAACCTATGTGTTTTCCATGTGTTTTGGTGGAACTTGTAATTTTTTTTCCAAATTAACATTTATAAGATTTTTCTTGCAACTAGGATTTATAGACACAATGATCTTCTCCTTCTGAATACATCCATGAACCTGTAACAAGGGGATACGAGTAGAAATTAACGCCACATGTTTCTCATTAACTTGTTTTCTAGCATGAGACCATTTGTCTAAAAGGAGTTTTTCAAATTCTTCATCTGAAAGGTTGTACTTCTTACTATCAAGTGATCTCCACCATATGGCAGCCTCATCTTTCAAACCCCTCCATACACAACCTTTCCAATGTTTTGGCCATAACCACTTTTGTTTTTCTATGATCGTTTCCTATAAAATATTTCTGGCGAGAAGCCATGAAGAGGGTTTTGAAAGAAAATCACTTGCTTGGCGAAAAATTTACAATGGCCACAGTTCAGTCAATATTTCTCATAATCTTTATTATGACCTATTTTCGGAAATGGAATGACCATTATGCATCTTCCCATGTGATAAAAAAATCCTGATCTAGGCACTCTCGAATTCAGAGTTGCACTACAACTATCTCGCAATCACAAAAATTTCTAAAAAAAACTTTGATTTTAAATCAAGGCTATCTCCCTCATCGGGACTCCGATTCAACTGATTTTTTTATTTTAAATTGGGTAATTTTTCAAAATGATCTCAAATCTGCAATTAGTTTCTCAAAATTCCCCTAAAAAATGACAAAAATTAGTTGGAGAACTACTATCCATGAATTTTCGTCAAAACGTTTTTGCAACACAGTTGATTTTTAAATCAGCGATATCTCCCTCATCTGGACTCCGATTCAGCTGATTTTTTTTTTTTTAATTGGGTATTTGTTCGCAAAGAACTCAGATCTACAATTTCTTTATTAATTTTTTTACCAGAAGGTACAGAGATGATCTGAAAACTTGTTGCCCCAAAAATTTACTAAAATAAATAAAAAAAATATCTCCCCTCTTGCCCAAGAAAGTGTTCCAATACCACTTGTAATTGATCTAACCTACAAATATATAATAAATCAAAGATACCCAAAAATAACAAGATAGAAATAGATAGAAATTATTTTTTATTTATCAAACCCTTGAGGTAGGGAAACACCATACAATTACTCCTTAAGTTAGGAGAACACTCCATAAGCCATATGCTTGCCAATACAATAATCTTTGACCTCTCTCAACGGGGAGTCTCTAGCCTCTATATTGACCTCATACACACAATACCATGAGTCATTACCATGGTTCTCTCAATATCATATATCTAATACCATGGGATTACCAATCAACTATGGTCCATCCCATTATTACATTATTCCCTGGGGTACCTCCCTATGTACCCCATACTAACCCCCTAGGTATACTACATAGGTAATATCTAGTATCAACAAGCTTACACGACCCAGATACCACTCCAATAGGCTTATGTCCCATATAGTTCACAGGCACTGCAAAATGTTGGCATTGTGATACAAGTGTTTTCCTTGATGGAAACTCACTCACATGTTTGATGAAAGACAACTCATAGTATAATAGTTCTATTCAGATGTAACAGGGCATTGAATTAGAAGAACAGGTAGATGGAACTAAGGTCTACTAATCAAAATAAAGAAGTTGAAGGAAAAGGATGGTGTAAAGAAGTTTAATATGTGTACGCTGGTTCACTTAGTAAAAACAACATAAACACGCTGGTTCACAGAACAAAAAGAGCGTATACGTATACACACACTTTAAGAAGAAGAAAAGCGTGTATATGTTGGAAAATCAAGGAAATTAAAGAAACAATACCAGGGGTTAATACCATGGTATTAACCCACAATATTGAGTGGAGTAATGACTATTTGATCCCATCCACGAATACCATGGGTCCTAAGTGGTATTGGTCCAAGGTATTAAGAAATGCCTAAAACTATATAAGGAGGAGAAGATCATAAGGCCAGGGTGTGCAAGTAAAAGGGCTTTTTCAGGAATACTTCTATTTGAAGCATATTTTATGTTGTAGGGGTTATATTTGTGGTTTGATCTAAATATTATGTGCACCTTGAATTCAATGTTGGATCAGGATCATGAGACCTAAAATGACTTATCATTGAATGATCTGATGTTGGTTGGGCTAGACCTGATTGTGTACACCTAGTTTATTATTTAATTGTCGTGATTTGGGTTTGTATGAAGTCTAGAATAGAAGCGAAGTTATGAGTGAATATTTGCAGATCTATACGTTGGTTCGTCTCGGTAAAAGCACGTATACACATAGGTTCTACTCTTCCAAGTAGCATATACAAAATAAAATCCTATTCTTTAGATCTGACTGATCTATCTGATCAACATTGTTGTTTTACTGTTGTTTGTGAATGAAGTCCTCTTAGATCTGAATGTAAAATAGAATGCATATGGAGTTTAGTGTCTGATTGATTGATTGTCTAAGTAAGAAGGGTTATCTCTCCTACTGCCTGTCTAAAGCTGTAAATTGATAGTAGATGTTCAGTATATTGTTGGTTGGTACATACTTGATTCAGAAGTTTTATGTTTAAGTAGTTTGAGGGTATACGCAGGTTTGGTTAAAGGAAGTAGTATATACATGCAGGTTGGATTCACTAAATTAGTGTATACATTATGATGCATGATTTTTGAGGTTAAATCTAGTTCTGAATGATGATTCCAGTTTCTGCGTTCACCACAGTGTTCTAGTGATAGTGTTCTAAATGATCAGATTGATTGATTGTGATTTGCTTAAGTGTTGAAGGGTTTTTCAGTGATTGGTTGTATTGCAGTGGTGATTTATTTTGAGCTTCAATGTTGCTAATGGGTCCAGTATGAAAATTTGATGAAACGTGGCCTTCATATTGTAGTGTTTTGTTCCAGGAGTATCTAGTCTAAAAATTTATGAAACGTGGTCCCTAGAGAAAGAAAGAAGGTTGTAGCCTTCTATAGGCCGGCGCCTATATACTAGTAAACACATTGGCTAGTACAAGATCTAAGGGGTTGTATTTCCCTTCCATTAGAAGCTGGAAAATGAGAGAAGGTTCTAGCCTTTTGCAGGTGGGTGCCTGCGTACTGGTATGAGTCTGCACCAATACAAGATTTTAAACATATTTTCTTATTATTAAAAGAAGCCAGAGACGACATTAGCAAGTATCTTTTCTCTCGCATTGGGTTTCCACCTTAAATCTTGGTGTTCATGTGTGTTGCTTATGTGTGATTGTTCAGTTTTTACTTCACTTCTTAACAAGTTACTGATGCACTGATTAAAGATCAACACATCATAAATTGATTAAATCATAAGTTCTCTGGGTATAGATTGCTTTCTCTAGTAATAGTAGCGTGTACATGCTAGTTCACTTCATTGAAGTAGCATATATAAATATGTTTGGGAAATTAAAAATTATTGAACTAATAATACTGATTCACCCCCCCTCTCAGTATTATTTCCAACAATTGGTATCAGAGAAGGTCCTTCAGAATAAGCTTGATTTCTTGAAGGAAGATATTTCAAGATGAATAAGTCAAACCACCAATCTTCAATGGGAGAAAAACTTGATATATTGGAAAATAAGAATCAGAGCCTATCTGCAATCGCTTGGAGCTGATGTTTGGGAAATTTTTGAAGGAGGATATCAATTTCCAGCAACAATTCCTTCAGACTCTGTAGGTAAGAAGTTATATGAAACCAATGCCAGCACTGTCAATACGTTATTTGGAAGTTTGTTAGAATCATAATTTTTCAAAATCATGCAGCTCAAGACAGCCAAAAAGATATGGGACAAAAGCATTCAGAGCTACGAAGGATACTCCTAGGTAAAATGTGTTAAGCTTCAAACTCTCAAAATTCAGTATGAAACTCTTAGTATGCATAGTGATGAGAGTATTGCTAGTTATTTTTTACTTATATATGAGATTGTTAATTGTATGAAGAATCTGGGTGAAGAGATAAAGGAAGCTAATTTAGTTGAGAAAATTTTGAGATCTTTGTGTTCTAAATTTGAGTCAAAAGTGTCTTCCATAGAAGAAAAATAGGATCTTCAAACTATTAGTATGACTCAACTCCATGGAATCCTAACTGCCTTTGAAATGAGGAAATGAGGTCCATTAGATATGAGAGAAACCACTTTTAAATCTTCAGCCAAGGGAAAAGAAAAGGAAGAGCATAATGAACTAGGACACATTTCAAAAGAATAAGATGAGGTAAATTTTGTCGAAAGGATTTGGTTCTGGAAGATTCAGAGGTAAGCTACCATTTAAATTCTTTACTTGTGGTAGAGTCAGTCAGTATACAGCCAAATGTCCTCATAAAGATAAATATGGAAAGGGAGAGGAATATTTAAAAGGAAATAAAAAATAAGTTGTCAATAGAAGGAGTTACTATACGCATGAACATAGTGATGGTTTATCTAATGTGATGAAGATGAAACTAAACAAGATTATAGATTACTCATGGCTTATGACAATGATGATTTTTTGGATGCCTTAGAAGAGGAATACTTTCTTGAAGAAATCACTAAACTCAAGATTTGTTTAGAAGAAAAGAATGTGATCATAGATAAGTTGACACACCAACTCACTGAAAGAGAAAAACAGAATGAAAATCTAGAATGTGAAATTGTGGGTCTATGAAAAGAACTTGAGAAGATAAAATCTCTTAATCTTAGATTTGATAAAGGATGAGAAACTTTAAATGAAATCATCAAAGTTTAGCGGTCTCCTCTGATAAATACAAGTCTTGGATATACTGAAGAATCATCTCAATCACATAAGCCGTCAGCCTCCACCAGAATCTATCTTGATGCAACAAAGACTAGTGAACAGTATGTCAATCATCAGCAAAGGCCTAAAAATACTCATCAGGTAAATCATACTCAATTTACTCCAACGATCAATATCAGTAGAAACTTCAACCAATAAGTAAACAACCCCAAAAGATTCTATGATCATAAGAACTTATTTAATGGGAAATGTTTTTCATGTCATAAATTTGGGCATAGGGCTACTCAATGTGTTGCTTACAAAACCATCATGACTAGAGAAGCATGAAATCAAAAGAGTATAACTGGAATCAAGAAAAGTTCCTATAATAAATTTTCTCCTCTTGAAGATGAAATAGAATGTTCGATTTGTAATAAATTTGGTCATGAAGAATCTGAATGCAGGGGCAAATTTTAGGAAAAACTTCAAAAAGATAAATCATCATTAAATTCCAAGATATGGAGAAAGAAGGAATATCAATCATAAAGATGTGGCATAGCTTTGTATGCAGAAGGACAAGAGTATCAGTGGTATATCGACATCGGATGCTCTAAACACATGATAGGTGATAAAGAGAAACTTCATTCTTATAATGCTTTAGAAAAGGAAAAGAATGTCTCATTTGGAAATGACACACCAGCTTTCATTAAAGGTAAAGGTTTTGTTTTCTTGAAAGAAAAGGTTAAAGCCGAAAATATCATGTATGTAGATGGTTTAAAATATAACTTGTTTAGTGTCATTCAAATGTGTGATCAAGGAAATGAAGTTGTTTTTCAATCAAACGGATGTGTGGTTCATGAGCTTGATATAAGAAAGACCATGATCAAAGGTACATGAACTCCAAATAGCTTATATATACTCAAAGGAGGACAACAACAATGCTATCTAAGCAAAATAGGTGAAAACTGGCTATGGCACAGAAGATTGGGACATCTAAGCTTTTCTCATATAAGAAAAGCATGCAGGCTCAAGGCAGTTCATGATCTTCCAGATATCAACATCCCATAAAATACCATATGAAAACCATGTCAAGTCGGTAAGAAAACCAGAGTTCACCTCAATGAAAAAGAAGGATCAACAAGTAAGCCTCTTAAACTCATCCACACTGATTTATGTAGACCAACAAGGAAAAAGTCACCTCGTGGAGAAGAATAATGTATTCTATTTATTGATGATTTTTCCAGGATGTGTTGGATAGGTCTACTAAATCTTCAAAGCTTTAGTTGAAAATGAATCAGATTGAAAAATCAAATGTCTCAAATCTAATCGAGGGGGAGAATTCATATTAGATGAATTCTTTGAATTTTGTGAATAACATGGAATAAAAAAGAAATTCTTCATTGCAAGAACTCCTCAACAAAATGGTATGGTGGAAAGAATGAACAAAAAAGTTCAACAAATGGCTCGAGTGATGCTTGATGAATTTGGAACTCCTGCAACCTTCTGGGGTGAAGTTGCATTTGCTGCTATGACTATTCTCAATAAAGCGAATGTTCAGGTAAATAGCAATCAAACTCCATATGAAATTTGGTATGGTAAGCCTCCTACTGTATAAAAAATTAGAATTTTTGGAAGAAAATGTTTCATCAAAAGGATTAATGAAAAGCTTGGTAAGTTTGAACCGAGAGCAGACGAAGGAATTCTTCTTGGTTATTCATCCAGAAGTAAAGGATACGAATGTTATAATAAAAGACTTCGGAAAATTGTTGAAAGAATTGATGTTGTAATTGATGAAGAATCCAGAAATCTAGAACAAATGAAATCAACAAAGGAATATGACAAAGAGGAAGATGGGGAATGCTTTCCCACATCAAAACAAAATGATATAGAAGAAGAAACCAATGAAGCACTAGAAGAATATACAATAGACAGGGAAAAGACTCCATCTAGGTATGTTCAAAAGAATCATCCAAAATCTCAAATTCTAGGAGAAAAAGGGTCTGGAGTATAGACAAGAAGAACTCTTATAGGGACCTCAAGTTATCTAGCATTACTATCCTCCACAAAACCTTAGAATGTAAATGAAGCCTGCAAAGATGAATGTTGGGTCAAGGCCATGGATGAAGAACTTGACCAAATTGAAAAGAATGATACTTGGGAATTAGTTCCTAGGCCTCATGATAAAAATGTTATAAGAACAAAATTGATATTTAAGAATAAGCTGAATGAAAATGGAGAAGTTATTAGAAATAATGCAAGACTTGTTTGTAAAGGGTATGCTCAACAAGAAGGTATATATTTTGAAGAAACTTTTGCACTTGTTGCCAGACTTGAAGCCATAAGGATGTTTGTTTCTCTTTCTAGTTTTCGAAAATTCAAATTATATCAAATGGATGTAAAATTAGCTTTTCTTAATGGTGATCTAGAAGAAGAAGTTTATATTGAACAACTAGAAGGATTTGTTCTTGGAAATGATGAAAATCCCATATGCAAGCTCAAAAAGGCTCTCTATGGTCTGAAACAGGCTCCAAGGGCTTAGCATTACCACTTTGACAAATATCTACAACAACAAGGTTTCACAAAAAGCTCTACAAATAACAATGTATACACAAAGATCGAAAATGATAAACTTATAATTATTATTGTTTATGTTGATGATATCATCTTTGGTAGCAATGAATAATCCATGAGTCAGAATTTTTCTTCAGTAATGCAAAAAGAATTTGAAATGTCCTTACTTGGTGAACTTACTTATTTTCTTGGTCTGAAAGCACAAAAAACAAAAGATGGTACTTTCCTTTCACAAACAAAATATTTCAAGAAAATCTTGAAGAAGTACAGAATGGAAGATTCTAAGCTAGTATGTACTCCAATGGTAACAGGATGCAGTCTTAGTTCTAATGATGAATCACCAATAGTAAACCAACCAACATACAGATCTATGATCGGAATTCTGCTCTATCTAGTAGGTACCAGACTTGATATCATGCATGCAGTAGGAATTGTTGGAAGGTTCCAAGCAAATCCCAAGGAATCACATCTTCAGGCAATTAAAAATAATTTTCAAATATCTTCAAGTAACTCAAGACTTTGGACTATGGTATCCTAAAGATATATATCTTACTCTTATCGCATATACAGATGCATATTGGGCAGGGAATGTCAATGATCGAAAGAGCACTAGTGGAGGTGCATTCTATATGGGTTCACGGCTAGTGTCTTGGTTCAGCAAGAAACAAAGTTTGATTTCCTTATCTACTGCTGAAGTAGAATATGTGGTTGTTGTATCTTGTTGCACACAACTACTTTAGATGATGCAAACATTGCAAGACATTCAAATCACATGTACTCCACCCATTTCCATTCTATGTGATAATACAACTCCCATCAGTATTTTGAAAAATCATGTCTTGCACTCCAAGACCAAGCACATACCCATTAAGTACCATTTTCTACGAGGACGAGTGCTTGAACAAAAGGTTAAGTTTGAGTATGTTCCCTCTAAAGCATAAGTTGTCGATATATTCACCAAACCACTTCCCAAAGAAACTTTTGAATATCTCAGACAAAACTTTGGAGTAGTTGTTGCATCATCCTGTTGTTAAATTCAGTTTTCAAAGGAAGGTTATTATACATGGGTTTCATGAAGTATAGTTGCATATACACATAGATTTAAGTGGTTGAAGTAGCATATATGTTTTTCTAACAGAAAAATAGTGGGTTAGACTCTGTCTCTGTCTGATATTGATGATTATAGTCTAACGATATGCCTTATTCATTGCTTTTTATCTAACTAACAAAGATGCCTTGATGAATGACTTGTTGACTATGCACAGGTAACATAGGTTTAGGGGGGGCATTAACCTCCACTCCCATTCTGCATTGTTGGCATTATGGTTGCTGAATTTAGTTATGGTTTTAGATATTTATATCATTTGTTGCATAAGTCATGTAAAGATCTAGGGGGTGATATGACTCCTTCTATCATAGTCTATATTTGAATGAGTTCTATTGGACATATGATGTAATTTGTTTCCCCACTATAAATGGGATGGATGATGTAATAATTGTTGTATTTATGTCATGTATAAAAAATTGGTATATCCCCACTTGGTTGGGTGGATGAGTCAAATATGGTGTATCCCCACTTAGTTGGGTGATTGATGTATGTATGAGTCATTTGGTATATCCCCACTTGGTTGGGTGGATGAGTCAAATATGGTGTATCCCCACTTAGTTGGGTGATTGATGTATGTATGATTCATTTGTCTTAGGGAGGTCATACTCACTTAGTTCAGTTCTAGAGTCTTGTTATTCTTTTGAAACATATATCTGCAGACTCTACATGTACTCAGGGGGAGCATGGACATCATAATGTATATCAAAGAAGGATAGTAGGGTTGGTCTGCCCTTTCCCCTTAACGTCAAAGGGGGAGAGTATTTCTATGTTGGTGTTACATGTTATCTCTAATAGTTTCTACAGCTTGTAGTAATCAACACCATCAAGGTTTCCATCAAGTCCAAAGGGGGATATTGTTGGAATTAAGATACAAGTGTTTTCCTCGATGGCAACTCACTCACAGGTTAGTTCAGTTTTGATGAAAGGCAACTCACAGTATAACAGGTCTACTTAGATGTAACATGGCACTGGTATAGAAGAACAGGTAGATGGAACTAAGGTCTACTTATTAGAATAAAGAAGTTGAAGGAAAAGGATAGTGTAAACTAGTTTAAGATGTGTACGCTAGTTCACTTAGTCAAGATAGTGTAAACATGCTAGTTCACAAAACAAAAAGAGTGTATATGTATACATGCACTTTCACAAGAAGAAAAGCGTCTATATGTTGGAAAATCAAGGAAATTCAAGAGTAAACAATACGAGGGGTCAATACCATGGTATTAGCCCACAATATTGAGTGGAGTAATGACTATTTGATCCTGTCCAAGAATACCATGGGTGCTAAGTGGTTTTGTTCTGAGGTATTGAGAAAGAACTAAAACTATATAAGGAGGAGAAGATCATAAGTCCATGGTGTGCAAGTAAAATGGTTTTTTTAGGAATACTTCTATTTGGAGTATATTTTATGTTGCAGGGGTTGTGTTTGAGATTTTATCTGAAATATTATGTGCACCTTGAATTCAATGTTGGATCACGATCATGAGACCTGAAATGAATTATCATTGAATGATCTTATGTTGGTTGGGCTAGATTTGATTGTGTATACTTGGTTTATTCTTTAAATGTCATGATCTGGATTTATCTGAATTCTAGAATAGCAATGAAGTTATGAGTTACTATTTGCAGATCTATATACTGGGTCGTCTTGGTAAAAGTGTGTATACACGCAGGTTCTACTCTTCCAAGTAGCGTATGCCAAAGAAAAGCCTATTCTTCAAATATGACTGATCTATCTGATCATTTTTTTTGTTTTATTGTTATTTGACAATGAAGGCCTCTTAGATATGAATGTAAAACTGAATGCATAAGAAGTTTAGTGTCTAATTAATTGATTGTCTATGTAAGAAGGGTTATCTCTGCTACTGCCCGTTTAAATAGTTTTGAGGGTATACACATGTTTGGTTAAAGGAAGTAACATATACACGCAAGTTGGGTTTAGTAAAGTAGCGTATACATTCTAATGCATGATTTATGAGGTTACAGTTAGTTCTAAATGATGATGTAGGTTTCTAGGTTCGACACAGTGTTCTGGTGACATTGCTCTAAATGATCAGATTGATCGTTTGTGATTTTCTTTAGTTTTGATGGGTTTTTCAATGATTGGTTGTATTGCATTGGTGATTGATTTTGAGCTTAAATGTTGTTGATAGGTCTATTATGAAAATTTGATGAAACGTGGCCTTCAGATTGTGGTGTTATGTTCCAGGAGTATCCAGTCTGTAAATTTATGAAACGTGGTCCGTAGAGAAATAAAGAAGGTTGTAACCTTCTGTAGGCCAATGCCTATGTACCAGTAAACACATTGGCTAGTACAAGAGCTAGGGGGTTGTAGCTCCCTTATAGTAGAAGTTGGAAAATGATAGAAGGTTATAGCCTTTTGCAAGTGGGTACCTACATACTAGTATAAGTCTGCACCAGTACAATATTGTAAACAAATTTTCCTTTTATTAAAAGAACACAGAGACGACAGAAAGAGGTGGTTTTTCTCCCACACTGGGTTTCCACCTTAAATCTTGGTGTTCATGTGTGTTGCTTATGTGCGATTGTTTATTATGTTTTTACTGCACTGCTTAACAAATTATTGATGCACTGATTAAAGATCAATACATGATATATTTATTAAATCATAAGATCTTTGGGTATATTTTGGTTTCTCTAATAATAGTAGCATGTACACACTATTTCACTTCACTGAAGTAGTATATATAAATCTATTTGGGAAATGAAAAATTATTGAACTGATAATACTGATTCAACCCCCCTCTCAGTATTATTTCCAACACAAAATCCACCCTATATTCCGCAAGCAAGAACTCATGTGCAACCTGGTCAAACTATTATTCCCAGTGCATATGGTCAAATACAATTTGGAACTTACCAATGCCCACAGGGAATCCCTTAAGGAACTATTAAACAACCTTTACTGCAACAAGGGCAACCTATACAGTAGTGAAGGAAACCTTTGCAGCAACAGGGGCAAACTTTGCAGTAGTTTCAACAGCCTTTGCAACAACAAAAGCAGTTTGTTCAACAACCAAACCAACCCTTGTATTTGCAAGGCCAACCCTTGCGGTAGCAAGGTCAACCCTTACAGCAGCAAGCTCAACCTGTATATCAACAAGGTCAAACCTTGCAAACACAAGGTCAACCCTTGTATCAGCAGGGCCAATCACTTCATATCCAGGGTCAACAGGTGCAAGAACCTTACTTTCCATATTTCGCACATAATGTTTATCTTCCTTATGGTTACCAACATCCTATGGCAGGTCAATATCAACCCTACCCTAGACAGAATCGACCTTATGGTCAATGTACCCCTCAGTGGGGGAGAAATCAAGCCTCTTATGGTCAAAATCCTCCTCTTTGGGGGCATAATAGTTACCAACAAGTTAGGAACTCATATACTAGGCCTTATCAAAGGCCTTATATTCCTTTTAATCCGAAATTTCCATTCTTAGCGACATTGGAACTGCCTGATGTCTCGAGGCTCACTAATGATCCAATTCGTCATTCACCTTATTAGCCTCCAGTTCCCACTAAAATTCCAAGCGATTGCCTCAAATTTGAAGGAAACGTTAAAGAGGACCCTCAGACCCATGTAATGACATATCACTTATGGTGTTCTTCAAATTCCTACATTGATGATTATGTTTGTCTCCACCTGTTTCATTGAACCTTGACAAGTGTTGCCGCAAAGTGGTACATTGAATTACCTCGAGGTAACTATGCAGACTTCAACTCTTTGGCTATATCTTTCCTCGCCCTCTTCCAGCTACCAGTTCGTTATGAAACTGGTACTCATTTGCTCACATATCTAAATCAAGATATCGCTACCCATATCTCTGATCATATCCATGAGTGGAGACATTGGTGTCATCTCATCAAATTTGAAATTCCTGATGAGTTGTTGACCGAATGGTTTACAAAGTCATTCATAAAAAAAATTGTTAAAGATATAGCAATGGGTGGTTGTGTTACTAAGGACCAAGCTATTGCCTATGCCTAGTATTTGGATTTGGTCTATTCCCAATCTGGAACACTATATGAAATGTTTCCTGATGCTCCAAGAATGCCTTTGAATCCAGCATTTCAAAGTCTCCCAATGTACCGCCTATTGATGGTATAATTGGATGAGTATCCCAAACTTCTACGAAAGCTTCTTCGAAGAAAAACTTTGTTTCAATTACTAGTTCTAGTTCCCCTTTGAAAAACCCACCAAATCCTGGTAAAACCTCTAAGGTCGATGTCGTTCAGTCTACCATGGTAGGTAATGCCTCAAAAGATAAGAAGAAGGGTAAAGTTATAGAAAAATCAGATACCCAAAAACAGGATCCTCCCAAGTCCTCTATTAACGATGCCTCCAAAAGAAAGCCTAAATATCCTTGCCTCATTTGTGAGGAAGATCATTATACAAGAGATTGTCGCAATGTGTTGAAGTTAGTCATATATTGAAAGGGACCCCGGCTGTTTTGAAAGATCCATTCCCATCTTAGTAGACTCATTTGGTATAGAAAACACAATCCTCTACCTTATATAGTTCTCAGGTTTACATGATCATGGGTTCATTACCTATCTCTATCGCCACTCAATCAAAAGATTACCAAACCCCTCCAAAACAGATGGTGGAAAAGGAAGCTACTGATATACCTTCTACTTCTGCTCCACCTAGTTATGGTCCTCTTCATATTGAGAGACCTAAAAATTAATCTGTTCTCTGATTGCCTCCCAAAGGTGTTTTCCCGAAGTCATCCTATAATTCGAATGCTAGAGCTACTCAAAATTATAGTATTGTCGAAGATTTAGCTCAAGCGCCTTCGATGATGTCTACTTTGGAAGTTATCCAAACCTGTATAATGCAGCAAAAATCATAATTGTTTGCTATTGGAGGCATTGATCCTGCTAATTCAAGCTTAATTACTTTCAATCTTGAAAACCATGTTCCTCATCTTCCTCATCAAATTTCATTTTTGATTCAAGTTATTATAAAAGGAAAGACCATCCATCGGACTATTATTGATGAAGGTTATTCCACCTGCATCATGTATATTTCGTGTTGGAAATCTATTGGCTCTCTGCCCCTTAACCAGTCCTCGAACATCTTTGAGGCCTTCGATGGTATAGGCTCCCATCCTTATGGTATTCTCACAAGTTTTCCCATAACTGTTGGCATTATGGTTCTGGTATGATTATATGGTTCAGATGTTGTACTTGATGGCAACACCCATGGCATGGCTCTCATTTTGATAAAAATAAAGAAGTACGCAGGAGAACAGTTCAGGAGGTGCGTACCCGCAAGCATGCCATGCAGGGACCACGTCCTAATACGCGGATTACCCATCCATGAGGTGCGTACCCCAGTGCACACATTCCAAGGCAGTTAAGTGCCCACACGTGGGGTTTCTCATGGTAT
>APFE031236249.1:4464-65391 GCA_000404065.3 Pinus taeda | reverse complement strand
TGAACCGACTCTGCATATTGGGTAACTCGATCAATTTACTTTTGCTTTCATATTTCTGGCCTCTCCTATAATCAACAACATGGTGTAATTTGTTTACAATTCTGTTTTCTTGTGAGAGTGAATGATTGCGATATAGTAATAGGTATTTTTTCAGGAACGTGAAATTTTACAGGGTTAATATTAGATTTAAAAAGAAAAAAACTAAGAACACAAATTTTTAGTTTTGCTAAAATTAATTATAGCAAGCATAAAATTATTTTATGTTTAAAGTAGCCAAAAATTTATAGAGTTTATATGTTTAAAGTAGCCAAAAATTTATAGAGTTTATGTTTAAAGTAGCCAAAAATTTATAACCTAGATTGTGAAAATTGGTCAAGATTTTTAAAATTGAGTAGTTATAGAGTTTATATGTTTAATGCAGCCAAAAATTTATAGGCTTAAGATCCTCAATATTTATGGAAACTTCTTCGCCGAATTGCCGGAGAGCATTCTAAATTGCCGGTAAAAATTGTATTAGACCCTCGGTATTTTCAAGAATATTTAATTCGAGCTACTCAATGTTTTTAGGAACTTGTTTGCCCAATTTTTCAAGATTGCCGGTAAAAACCGTATCCGAACCCTAATTTTGAAGATTTAATTCTCTGCAATTTAATGGATTGTATGATTTTACGCCTAACATATTACACTTATTACACTTATCTCTATCAGTTGGCTGAAAGAGCTGATTGCTGATTTCAACAAGCTACAACGGCTGCCTGAGACGCTCGGAATCAAACTGTTTAACCTGCAGAGACTCTCTGTTCATTCCAATCTATTTCATCTATGAAAATTACTCAGCTATTAGAAAACTTAGAATTAGCTTGAATTGTTGCAATTGCAGTGGAACTGGTTGGATTTACCTGTTGAATTCGGGCGTGGAGAAGGCAGGATGCTTTTTGCACATCGAGCATATTCAGATACCAGGTAACTTCGTATTGCACGCAAACCTCTAGCTTTACTGTTGTGGTTCCTGTTGTGGTTCTTGTCAACTGTTCAAACAAATTGAAATAATTAGTAACTTCTCATGAATAATTAGTAACTTCTGCATGAGAAGAGATGATAAATAGCTTTCTAATGTGACATCACATACATTAATGTATTTGCTGATTTGTTTGCAGGTCGATGACGTTAACCTGATGAAGTTAACCTGATGAAGTTCAGGGGAGCATCCGGCATCTATTCCCAGCCCTAGAATAATCCAGAGATTATTCATCAGGGGAGCATCCGACATCTATTCCCAGCCCTAGAATAATCCACAGAATAATCTCTGTGGGAGCGCAGAGCATGTAGGCAGTGAGACGTTAACCTGATGAAGTTCAGGGCCAGAGAAGCCATCTTAAATACTAAGAGACATGTAGACACCGAATCAGAACATGCAGACACCGAAGCATGCAAGTGGCAACTTCAGCGACTTATAAACTAGTTCCTAGTTCTAGTTCAGTGATATACCTTAACATTAAATGTTAGCAAATTAATGCTAATGTGTATCATTAAATGTTAGCAAATTAATGCTAATGTGTGAATGTGTCAACTTGGTCTAACTACTTGTACATTTCCCAACTTTTTCCTAAGTTTTCAGCTGGTATACCTCGGTTTGAGGCCAAATAAGACGGAGATTGCATTGATTGTTTTAAAAACATAAAATATTATATTGGTTTGACATGAGCTTGCCGCAAACTTTGGTTTAAGCTCAAATTTGTTGATCTAATCGTGTCAAAGTAATGCTAACTAACAAAATCGATTACTATAGTCCCTGCCAGCCCGAAGGGCAGGGACTAATAATAATGCTAGTATTAGCAAGAATTAAATGTTTGGCATAATATTTACGTTAATGTTTGGGGTATTGTGGGCATATAATGGTGTGCTGTCAAGTTACCACCAGCGATCACCTCCCATGTATGCTTCCTTTGCTCATTCACTTTGCCGACCTAAGCTTATGAGACTTATGAGCATTACCTGTTACTTGAGTTTTCCCTAACCTTTTCTCCATGGAAAAGAAGTTCTATGGCACTGAAAGTTCTTCGATTTCTATGTTATCTTTTAGGAGTGCTCAATACTGCGTGGAAGAGGATCATATAGTGTGCCGGAAGATCATACATCATACAGTGAGCCGGCTGGTGGTATTTCAGTTGCTCTTAGTCTTTAAGCTGGCTTCTCTAGCTTCGTACTTCAATTGCTCTTAGTCTTTAAGGAGAATCATACATCATACAGTGAGCAGGCTAGTGGTACTTCAGTTGCTCTTAGTCTTTAAGCTGGCTTCTTTGGCTTCGACGGTACTTCAATTGCTCTTAGTCTTTAAGCTTGCTTCTTTGGCTTCTTTCTGCAGGTAGGTTGCCAGCTTCCCTCGCTTATTCATGTAGGTAGGTTCCCAACTTCCCTCACTTCTTCCTGCAGGTAGGTTCTTCTTGCATTTAGGTTCTTCCTCGCACAAAGAAGAAAAGAGGATTCAGTGATGGTACTACTAATACAAACAACTATTATGTCTATTATGTATTAGCAGAGCGAGAAGTTTATAGTGTTTATTATGCAATGCTATAAGGGCATATAGGGTTTAAGGCAACTAACAATAAGATACATAAATTCTAAACTTCTATCATGCATTGCAATAAACTTATACCTTCCAATTGTTTTTTTTGTATCATATCGGCTTAACTTCTTGGCATGGTGAGCTTTAAATCAATTCTTGCAAATAATTAGCAGAATAATGCAGTAGACGGCCAAGAGCTTTCAACAAACAACTTCTAAAGAATGAAAAAACTACATTTTTTTCACATGGAAACAATTAAGAGTAGTTTCAGAGTCATGAAAAAGCAATTCAATGTGCTATAAAGGACAGTCAGATGAATGTCTTATAATACAATACCTACAAAACAAAAAAAACCTACGAAATAATAAAGAGAAAGCCAATACGTCTCTAAATCTATAGAATTGGGGCTCACAGCAACAAACATGGCATTTCATATCTAATGGCTACAATTAAATCCGCTATCATATATGATCAATGTAAATTTAAAATGACAAAAAAATGGCAAAACAAGAACTGGCCAATCACCCCCTTTTTTCCCATTCTATTGGGGAAGTTCACTGCTCAGATATAGCTCACTCGATGTTTATTAAGCACCCATGTTTTCTCATGATTAAGGATACCCAAGCCAATTGCTTATGAATTTTAGACCAGCCTGCTTATGAATTTTAGACCAGCATGCTTTGATTGTAAATTCCAAAACAACCCCCGTAAAGTGACAATCCAGAATTTCAAAATGGCCGCCTTCAAGTGACAAGAAAGGGAAAGCATACCATGCCTTGCATATATGCATTGGAAAACAAGAAGAGAATATTATCAATTGCATATAGGCATTGACAAACTAGAAGAGAATATTATCAATTTGCGACACAATATTTAATATACCTTGCAGAAGGAAACCTAGGTATAACACACAATCCCAATCCCCAAAAAGGAAAAAGAAAAGATAACAGAAGAGAAAATGCATACATACCAGGTATCTTCAGTAATATTGTATCTAATGAGTTCCTCATTTTAGAACTTATCAATGAGCATTACATGTACTTGCATTACCTGAGCTTTACCTGACCTAGTGCCAGGAGCAATCTAGGAGCAAATCCATAGTTCTTTATTGCGTACGACAGAGCTCCTCCCATTTAGTGAAAGACCAAAAGACCCCCACCAGGTCTTGGCGGCACCTTACCTTCTTCTCATTAGCTCTACTACGTTCCCTAATATGAGGTAAGGGTTCGCCCCAACACACTTTGAAGGGGGAGAGCCGAGTGACTTGAAGGCAGAGTTGTGCCCTCGGCCTCCATATTCCATGATAAGCTGAGAGCTGCCAGCAACCTGAAGGCAGAGTTGTGGCCCTCGACGTCCATATTCCATGATAATGATGTTGATTGAGAGCTGCCAGCAACCTGAAGGCAGAGTTGTGGCCCTCGACGTCCATATTCCATGATAATGATGTTGATTGAACTCTCTAATTGTATTTTTTTTGTTCATCGCGAATTTATTGCAGAGAGTATCAACTAATCTGCAAAAATGGGGTCGCGTCTCCACAAACAAGGGAGAACCACAATAAGCTTTGCTCTGGCTCTCCTCAGAACATAAGAAGATAAGCAGATTGGGTTGCTTACAACGAAGGCAATAATGACAATGCTTACAGATTGGGTTGGTTACAGTCAAGGCGATAATGGCAATAGGGACAACTGGTTGGTCTTGCTGAAGTCGATACCTGGGCTTATCAATGATCGAATTAAAGAGAATTTGACATGTTACACTAACCCTGCATGCAGGCAATGATTTATGTGCACGGGTGCTATGCTCTGGAAAAACATGTCAGCCAATGAATTATGTGCACGAACATGATAATTTGAGGTCGAGCTTCTTGCGAATCTTTGTGCTAGTATGTTGTAATTATTCTAAGATCTCACATTGAATGTTGGAGATCTTTAATCTTTCACCTTCAAATAACTGAAAAAAATGACCAGTAACGTTCATTGTAATTATCAATATTGGCATATTTACGATTTCTTCGTGTAATTTAAATATACATGGACAACAATGAGTCTCATTCCCGATAGTCCTCCAAGGCTCAACTTGATAGTTTTCACATTGTTCCTAGAGAATGAATCTCATGAGCCTATCACACACGACTTCTTTCAAAGCAATTTCAAGACTAATTCTTTTTCTCCTATTAATGGTATTAGACTGCCACTGGGTGCTACTTTTAGCTACGTTGAGATTAATGATAATGAGATGAGTGTTGTATAGCACTTAGCACAATCACCGTTTCAAAAATTCTCCCATAAATTGATTACAGATGGGAAGTAAATACTAGATCGGTTTTCTTTAGGGAACTGAAATGACAAATTTTGGAATTATGTTCCCATCTTTAATTGCGGGGAATTTCTAAATTTTTGTTTTCTCCGCTTTTCTTGATATATAAAACTAATGTCCAATGTTGAACTTCATTCATAATTTGATTTTATTCTAAACAAAGTTTGAAGTTCGGTTTCTAGCCCAGTCTCAATCACTAAATAGAGATTATTCCCAAAGATTGATTTTCCGCTGAAGTTCACATAAAAAAAGTAGCAGGTTCAATTTTCAAAAAGGGAAAAGTAGGTTCAAGGAAGCCTTCTTGTGTGACACAATTATCCAAACATGTATATTGAAATACATGCAGAAATTGTAGTTTTTCATTTTTTAGAAGGTGTTTGTTGAAAGCTCTTAGCTATCTACTGCACTATCTATGACTGATTTGGAAGAATTGATTTAAAGCTCACCATGCCAAGAATTTAAAGCTCACTAAAGTCTCCCATATCTCTGTTTATTAACCGGTTTCAATTCCACACTCTTTCAGCGGGCTTAAATCTTTTATTTAACAATAAAAATTTAGGCAGGGACTAGCTGTCGTGCAGCTTCCCTGGTTTATAATTAGAATTCAATTTTTTTTTATAAAAAACATTATGATTAACAATATCAATATATAATATTACATTAAGGATTCTAAGGAGAATGATGGTAAATTCATAACGGATTACATTGATTAAAAAAAGTCCATGGTGCAAAAGTAACTTTGAAATGGCATTCATTTTGATTTTTACTGTTTGCCACCTTTTTCTTTTTATATATTTATATTAATTGAGAATTGTAAAATATAAATCTCTTTTATATTATAATTGTTAAAATAGTTATCTTTATTTAATTGAAAACTATACTTTTTATATAATCACTATGAATTCGTCATATATACTACCTTTTACATTTCTTTAAGATAAATAAAGTTTTCAATCATAATATTACTAATGATCATTTAATTTTAAGGTCGCCACCAACCTAGATACTAAATTTGTGTGGGGACCCCTAAACCAACGATGTATTTATTTTAGGGTTTCTATGCCTTGCATTTTTAATATTAATCCATTGCGTTTAATATTATAACCTTGGTTTTATAATACATTGTATTTTTAGTATTAATCCTTTAGGCTTATTATTCGTTTGAGTTTATAATATCGATCCCATGGGTTTATTAATCTAAGGGTTCATATTCCCAGGGTATTATATTATTCATAGGGTTAATAATATTAATCATAAGGTTTAATAGAAATCCCTTGAGTTTATAATCATGTTCGACCATGGTTGAATGCCAAACTACAACAAAGATTGTCTCATATATGAAAATTAACCATGGTCAACCATCATCAAACATGACTGATCATGGTTGATCATGGTCAACCATGACCCAACGTCACATTTAGACAAAGATTATCTCAATATGAAAATCAACCATGGACATTTATGGTCAACCATGGTTAGTCATGGTCAATCATTATCAACCATAGTTAATCATAGTCCAATGTCACATTGTGACAAAGATTGTCTCAAATAAATAAATAAATTTTTATTTACTTATTAATTATATTATTAAATATAAAAAATAATTATTATATATTTAATTAAATTTTATTAATTTAATTAATGACGAGTACAATTGGATGTATTACTTTAATTATTTCATATTTGAATAATATAAGAAGTATTGATTAATATGATAATCTTTTGTATTATTAATTTAATATTTATTTATTTATATAATTAACGAAAATATTATTATTTAACTCCTTAATAATAATATTATGATTAATAATAACCATGTAAATTAATATCCTAATAAAATTATAGTAAAATAATATAATTATATATTTTTGTATATGTTTTTTTATTTATATTATTAATTAATTATTAATTACTTAATATTATTATATTAATAATTAATTTATATTACGTATTAAAATTAAATAGTAAAATAGAAATTATAACATTATTATTTTATTGATAATATTATTATATTATATTATATATTTATTAATAGTAGATATAAATGAAGGTAAGGCATATCAAACTATATTAATATTTTAAATGTATTTAAATGTGTTGTGTTTCATTTTAATATTTAAATTATTAAAATTTAGAAATATTACTTAATTTACCATCATTACTAAGCGTCTCTTTTTTTTATAATTTATAACCTATATTAAAAATTTCATAACTACATCTGGTTTATTATTGTATTGACACAGATATGCCAAGAATAAATTGAAAATTTGTGGGGTTGTAAGAAAGAGAATCCTAACCGCAATTCACACCACGGACGAACATACATCAATATCGTCTTCGTTTGTGACAGATTATAATCCATGAATAGTGTCGTGTCTATTGCCATCCGGGTTAGAATTTGACCAGAAAATCCGTCATGAGGTGATTTGCCTGTTAAATACAATTTAAAAAATTACAATAACATCATGACTTGCAAGTATAAAATTTTTGGAAAATGTTAAATTTGAAAGGAAAATTTCTTTTAAATTCCAATCTGATATTTAAAATATGCATTAGAATATAGATATATGAGTGGGGTATTTAATACAATGCTATCACATGTGTTTTATATAGGAGTTGTCTATAATGCGAGTTTTTGGAGATTCCGGTGACGGAATCCGGCAGAAGAAATTGAGTTTAAATCTTGATTTGTTGCAATTAAAATGTTTTTTTCACTGTATATTTGGATTCAGCACCCTGAAAAACTCCTGGGATGCTTTGACTATGCAAAAACTAGCTATCAAACTTGCGATTGCAATAAATTGCTGCCCGATTTTGACCGGAAAAAGCCACCAGAAAGGCTTTCAAAAAGTCGCGTTAAAGACAACTGCTTTTATATATTTCCACACCTTTTTTTTAATGGTGGGAAATATATAAATCTGTTTGTTATATTCTATGGAATTAAAATGTATTCTATAAAAGTATTTCTCAACCACGTCTTTTTTTTACGATTAATCATGTTTTTTTTAAGATTACTTTTTATGGTTTTGTATTATACAACAATTTTTTTTGTTGGGAAAGGAACAAAATTTGTCATATATTTTTTATTTCATAAATATTTATAAGTGTTTTATTTTAAATAATTAATAATTTAATCAAGGAATTTAGATTTTTGTGATCCAACTTGTCCTGACAATGAACCACATTAGTTGATTCGAAACGCATCGACAAATGGTTTTTAATGTGATTTTGCCAAAATTATTCTAATAATTTAATCACTTCTGTGATCCAACTTGTCCTGACGATGAACCACACTGGTTGGTTCGAAACACGTCGACAAATGGTTTTTTATGCGATTTTGCCGAAATTATTCTAATAATTTAATCATTAATTATGGTTGTTATTTTTTAAATATATTATTTTAATAAAGCAATCTTTCTTCTTCGTAATAATAATTAAATATAAAAAATAATAAATTTCACTTTTATATCGAGATTAGTAATATTTGTATGTAATAATTAAAGAGTATTAATAAGATTTTAGAAGTGGGATTTGATAAACTAATTGCTTGAATTCCTTAATTTTTTTTGTTATAATAATTAAATATAAAAAATAATAAATTTCACTTTTATATCAAGATTAGTAATATTTGTATGTAATAATTAAAGAGTATTAATAAGATTTTGGAAGTGGGATTTGATAAACTAATTGCTTGAATTCATTAATGTGTTTTTAAAAGAATATCTTCAGCGTAAATCACATGTAGACAGACATTTGTCGACGCGTTTCAAACCAACTAGTGTGGTTCATCGTCAGGACAAGTTGAAGAAACAGATCCATCTTAGCATGTTAAATAGTCTGAGTAGAGACTCCAATGGCTAAATTTGAAAAACGGCTAATTTTGACTATAGGACCCATGTCAAATTCATATTTATTAATTTAATATTATTATTATTATATTAATATTAATATATTATTCTATTTATGGAAATAAGTAAAATTAGGTAAAACTAAATAAATAAATAAGTGAATAGTATCAAAAGTAAATAATTTATTTAATTAAAATTAAAATAATAACATTAGGTTGTTAACATGCTAAGCTGGATCTGTTTCTTGAACTTGTCCTGACGATGAACCACACTGGTTGGTTCGAAACGCGTCGACAAATCTCTGTCTACATGTGATTTACGCCGAAGTTATTCTTTCAACTATTATGGATCACAGAAGCCTCAATTCAACTATTAATTTTTTTTGTTGTTTCATTAATTTTTTTTGTTGTTGTTGAAGCTATCTAAATGATCACTAAAATTACGAAAAACAACTTTTTCATTAAAAGTACCATATCATATTTATTGAGTATAGATATTAGAATAACAAAATTGTGAAAACCAACGTAAATGTTAATAGTTATTATGTTGTAAGTTATTTTTTATTTTGATCTAAAGTTTTTTCAATTATTTTGAAAATTTTAAATAAACTCTATAAAGTTTATGGAAGTTTTGAGAAAAATTAATATTAAACTTAATATTTTGAAAATTAATTTTATTTTTTTTAAATATAAATCATTTTTTCTAATTAATTGATGACTATTTTTATGTGGTTTTAAATTATTTTATGAGATGTAAAAACTTATATTAAAAAATAAAAAATCTAAAAAAAAATTATTTGGAAAGGTGTCATAATATATATGTTATTGTAGTGTTTGCACAACATAATGTCGTGTGGATAGTTGTCCACCATAATTTAAGTAAGAATTTGCATAAAAATTGGGTAGGAACAAAATGTAAATAAATATACTTACCCAACTACCCACCATTATTTATATTACTTTAGGAGTCAAAATAAAAATCTACAAATTTAATTATATAATTTTACTTAATATCAATAAGAAATTAGTGAAAATATTAATAATAAATTAAAATTTTATCAATTCAAACAAAAAATAATTATGTATATAAAACAACTCAATTTTTAATATTTATATTTTTCATCATTGGAAGCATTTGTCTATATGTAATTTTTTAGTTCTTTATTGTTTTTAGTTTAATTTAACTATCAATTAGTTTTTGTAGAAGAGGCACGTACTAAGCAACAACACTGCATATTACACTTATTATTTAATATGCATTTTTTATTTCCAAATTTCTTAATGGAACAAACTCTTTTTTATATTTTTGTTTCCTTATGAACTGAAATGTAGAGAGCAACATTTTTTCAATGTGGCTACATAATATTGCCTTACTTTGCATGGGTTAGATACGTTCACTTGAAACATGCAAGGGCAAATTTGTATAATTTTTATATTTTTTTTTTCTAGAAAAAAAATATATATTTATATTTTTGAGACTAATTTAATTTCTAGAGTGTAATTTGAAAAAACCAAGTATTCAAATCCAACCCATGGATGTTCAATCTTGATTTCACCATGATTTAAATTTTGAATAAATGCTTATTTAAGTACTATTATATTATGTTATTTCTTCATTCTGAAGTAATTATTTTGTATTTCTTAAAACTAAGGAGTGCATATAAAGTCAATGAATTCTAACTTGGTAGATCACTCAGAAGACTAGATCATACCTAAAATTTTAGTTTTTTCAAAGGTGTAGAAGATAAACATTTGCTTGTAGTTTCAAAAACCAAAAAACACAATCTAGAAGCAAGACCATTTTGGCCTTTGTTAAACTAAGAAATACAAAATGGAAACATAGAGAGATAAGGACAAGAAACAAAGAGACAACTAAGAGGAATTGTCTGAAATTGTAGCTTCAAATATTATGGGTTGCTTATTTCTACTCGAAGAGAAAATTAATTCAGGGGGGTGCCCATATGTTTCTCAATGTGACCAATCCTATGATCCATAGTTATCAATTGTCATTACATGTGATGTAAAGAGAGGAGAATTCCATCTCTACTCCCTTTTTTGTCCACCAATACTCGACCAAGAAGGAACTTGAGGTGCTAATAAATGTACACCTTATATATGTATTGATCGTAATTTCCACAAGTGTGTTTGGCATAAGGATTGATAACAACTATAATACAAATCTACTTCCTATCAACCCTTACTCTGTGTTACAGCAGTTATAAACTATTGCAAAGATGAAAGGAAATTAATTAATGATAAAAAATCTACAGAAAGAAATAATGGCCGTTTGTAACAGAGGACCAGGACCCTGTCCTCAGAATAAGGATGTTCAACACCTGCCTCTGTGACCAGTTGCCAATACACACTGAAAAATCCTAATCACCGGTGAGACACTTCTCACAGCGCCAATCGATCAAGGAAACAGAGTATCAGCAAAAAGGAAATATCAGAAGCAAGGCTAAAAATGTACAGAAATCACACACACACTTAACAGGAAAGAAATGGGTGAATCTTGTGAAGAAGGTGGGCCCTGTCCCTCTCACAAGATTCCCCTGAACACAGATGCTAAGTTAAAATGCTCAGAACAGTGCTTTATTCATCTGCCAAAAAGTCCAATTACAATGGAAGTTTAGACCGCTCTGCACTACAATACTTCCGTTTAACTTGCTAGCCTTCAATTGTAGATGTCTCCTCTTTATAGAGGAGACATCTATTACAATAGATTTCCATTATTCATTCAGTTTGATCCTTCTGTACAAAAAATAGGAAATCAATTCATGTTACAGCATACTGTTACAACAATGTATATCTTTGTCGTCCTTTGTTTAATCGGATCCTTCTGCTATTGCAAAACTGGTAGTCTTCGTCTATCTCCTCGGGGTCCTTGTACTATCCTTGGTTGTTCTGCTATTGTCGTCGATTTGGTAAATCTCAACTATTCCTTAAAGCTCTTCATGTTGTTCCTGGTGTTCCAGCATCTACGACTAAGTTTGGCTGATCGTGCTATATCATCATCGGCCAAGTATAGTTTTGCCAGTTTCAAACGGTTACTGCCAGCTCGACAATTACTGTTTCATCCTTTGCAAATTAAGACTTTTCCTGCTTTAGTCAGTTGCTGTTTCTGGTGTTGCAACAACTGTGAATGACAATTCTATGGACTTTGAACAGTTCTAATCAATTGTCAGCGACTTAGCCAATTTCCAAAGATTAATTGTAAAGAACATGAATATGTGTTGAATAATTAAACATATAACAAATGAGGAGAGTTACTTCATACCTTGGAATGATGAGGTCAAAAGTAGACAATATGGTGTCCTAACAAACAATAGAAACTTTCCTATTTTTCCCACTAGCCTCCCCCAAGCTAGAGCTGAAA
Source organism: Pinus taeda (assembly GCA_000404065.3). Classification (NCBI taxonomy): domain Eukaryota; kingdom Viridiplantae; phylum Streptophyta; class Pinopsida; order Pinales; family Pinaceae; genus Pinus; species Pinus taeda. Next base: position 53,283 of record APFE031236249.1, on the reverse strand, counting down.
AAATTGAAATTGAAATAACAACTATTAATTTGCATTGGAGGAAAAATCATCTCCCACATGGACAGAATAAATAGAACACCTATGTCATGATCATTGGAATTTCAAGTTATGCTTAAACATGCAATTTTAGTAAAACGTACATGTTTAAATATTTCCGGTTACAAATTAAGTGTCACGTCTAGGATTGGATAAAAATATAAATTAAGGAGTTTTAGGTCCAAATTTTGGACTTGTTAGGGATATATTGATGAAGTGATTGTTTGTAAAAGATTTATCACATAAAAATTAAACAAAAGAAATAGGTTTTGATAGCTTGGATGTGAATTACTCTTAAAAACTTGAAATTGTATGAGATTTGTGTGAATTTGAAGTAGATATATTAAGCAATAACAATACAAAAGTTTAGAGTCAAACATATAATCTAATAGTATTTAACTCAAATTAGGATTACGTAGGAAAGAAGACCAAATTTAGTTCTTTACAAGTGAGACACCAATTTTAGAATTTGTTTTTATTTGTTTTAAACAAATATAATTTTTAGATGGGAGATGTGAATTGATGTCTATAAACATAAAAACCTACTGTTCAACAAGTAAAATTGTAACTGGGAATCATGCACGTAGAGAACATGTGGTGTTAACATAGGGTACCCTTGTATATTCATGTTTGTAATGAGTAGTGTTGTATTTTTTATGTTCCAAAATAATTAAAATATTTTAATAAAATAGGGCATGCACAATGTACATCAAATGTGAGATTGAAGAAAAACTTTAAATGATACAATAAGGATGAGTTATACAATAACTCTGTATAGATTAGAAAAAACTCCAAATATCCTAATACATTCCTATTTTTTATCACATGCTTATATCTCCATAGTGAATACATGACCCCTCTTGATGTCTCATTGCACATGTGGGCCCTTCATTAGGCCAAACATTATAACATATAATTAACCCATCACATATGTATTTAACCCTCTATATTACCACCTTGGATCATATTATAGTACCCTTCTTTGAAAATATTTATCCTCAAACCTTTTTTCAAGTATTTTACATGTGATAAAATTAAGTGACAGGATTTTCTTATATTAATTCTCTATTAGTGCCACCAATTATGATCCATCCATCCAAATTTAATTATTTTTACTCTCAATCTTTAATAATTGGTTGTTCCATGATTTTAGTTTCTTTGATTCCACGTCTTTTGTCATAACTTCTCCATTTTCTTGTATTTGTTGGTGTTTGATAATATTAAGTTGAATAATGATTTTGTGATGCCATGCTCCATGACTACTAATTATCATCACATATTCTTCCTTCATAATATTGATTTTGATCTTCTTGTTTTCTTTCAAAATTTCTTGGTAATGAGGCTTTCAATATGGTTTCACTGTTCATGGTTTTTCTTGATTCTACATACCCATATCATTAGTCTCATTTTTAGAGATAATGACCTAGTTTATCCTTTGTTCTTAGTCTTTGATTACACTATCATGTTAAATAATGCTATCACATTTAATATGTGCATATTCAAACTATAACCTTCCAAATGAGTCATCATAGCATTTTCTGAACATGTTGAGGAGATATACTGAAGTACGTATAGTAAAAATTTGAGATTTTGGTTTACTATAATTCTTCAATTTAAAGGATCTACAGGTTAAATCTTTTGAATAATACTAAAACTAGTCTAAAACTTATGTTCTTAATAAAATAACCATACCTATTTCTAACATGATCCAAATTGTATGCCTCATGTTTCATTGAAAAGAAGAGTGATTGTAGCATTTTAGGTAACACTTTTAGAATTAGATTTGATATATTAGACATGTGGCGAGTTTTATAAATTCACTTTGAAACCGAATGTTATGTTCCAAACACTTAATATATAATAATAAATAAGAGTAGGCATAATGTAGACCAAATATGAATATGGAACAGAAATCCAAAATATCTAATAGAGATAAATTAGAAAATAACTCCATATAGAATAAAAAGAAATCTCCAAATACCCCAGTGCACTCATATATCCAAATCACATGTTCATATATTCATAAGTACTACATATATTAGAGGCTATATATATATATATACCTATTCACTCATTCCACAAGTAGTCCTTTTATTAGGGAAACCAATATAACATATAATTGTTTAGGTTAGCCACTAAGCCAAAACCCACAGGCTTTAGTAAACTTCCAAACCCTTACCATTAACTGGAGTCGATGGTTAGTCCCATTTTTCTAGGGCGGTAGCTAGCCCACATGATTTATTTAGAGAGGTGTGATGGTTAGTCCAACAATAATTATCCCATAATCAGTGTACATTTAACCTCATATATATCTCGTTAGGTTCTATTAGTATTAGATGGATTGACATCGTGATCATAGAAAAATAATGAAGGTAAAAGTTCATATGAGCTCCAAATCACGAGATAACAAAATCAGATTAACAAAGAGGTCACATCATTCAAACATATCGAGTCGTAAAGGCCCATATAATGAGGACCCAAACCAAGAGTTCATATAAGATCCATTTTCCAACTTCTACTGAGCATGGCTACATACAATTTCTAAGAAAAGGCCACATGCACTCAAATTTTCTAGTTGATAATGTTAAAAGAAAAATGTTGGGAAAGTCTCCTAGAATCCCAAGTACATCTATTTCAATATATTGCATAGATTTCAATGTTCATAAAGAATATAGTCTTATACTAACTTGTTTTCTACATTAATCCCAAGTCAATGTAGTAATTTTAGTGTTTGTTTAGTGAATAAATTTGTTTTATGTGGGCTTATTTTAGTTTTTATATAGTGGATAAAGTATATGTAAGAAAATAATTTAATCACCATTTTGTAATTATTGATTAGATAAAATTGGAGGGAAAATGATTACACCTTATAGAGGAATTTACTTGTGAGGTAATGAATAACTAATGAATTATATGGTCCAATATCATGAACATATATACAATGGATTAAGGATGGGTGCAAGTTAATTATGGTATCCCATGATGTGTTAGTGGCAAACAAAGCTCATAAAAAAAATAATATGTTAACTTGGAGGGATGGTCCGAGATACATCTACAATTAATTTGAGTATGGTGTAAAAATATGAAATATAGAAAAATAAATCGGCATTTTGAATACATAATTTTTATTTAATAGGAATTATGTATAAACATGTTAATTTTGAGTTTTCCTAATAGTGATATGCTATTTTTCATGAAACATATAATATATATGTCTTTGCTAGTGCTAATTTTGAGTATCTAAATGATGGAAATTTTCTTAAAATATATGTAGAATTGTAGAGAACATATTGTTCTTTTGCACAAATATTTTCTCCAAATTCATAATTTTTTATCTTAGATATGTTTTAAATGATGAAAGTAATCATATCCTCAAAATTACAAGGCCTTCAATGTTATGTCCCTATAATACTAGTGTAGCACCTTTATTGTTATTATTGTGTCCCATAAAAGCACATTATTGTTATTGTTGTGCCATTACAATACTATTGTTATGTAGGTTCTATTTATTTTGACCCATTATACAACTCTTATATATGCCAAGGAGGTCTCGTCATTTTGAATCATCCAAGAGTTATTCATTTTTTTTTCGAAAGGAGGTGTCCCCCTCTAAGTGGCTTATTATCAAGGCATTGATTTATTACTTATTATGTTTTTTTGTTATTTTTATCTAAGTAGATAACATTTTGCATTAGAGCTTTGGATCCTAGGGTTTTCCTGCTTCAAACAGGTCATCTTTGATTTTTGTTATAAGTTTAGTTTTGTGAAGCTTTAGAAGGTGAAACTTTGACCACATGGGTTTGAAATCTTGATGAAAACCATTTCAAAATTTTAGACCTTGGTTCACTGTATTTTCAAATTTATGGTCTAAGGAAATTAGGGTTTCCGAATGCTCCTATATTTTGTCTCAAACAAGTATCCCATGTAAAATCATCATAGCTTTATCTTTGAGGATCATAATTAAATTCTGTAATTTTTTTTACAAAAGAGTGAACTATAGTATTTTGTGTATGATTTTTAGGGTTGAAGGTTAAAAATAGTGACACATGGAATCTGTGCAAGTTAGATTTTGGCCTCCCAAGATCTCTATAATTTTTTAATTTGTACATAGATGTTAAGAAATTTACTGCATAACATAAATTCTTACTGAGAGGAATAAATATAAAAATAACCAACAACAACCATAAACACATAAACACAAACGTTTATTCCGGAAAACCCCAAATCTAGGGAAAAACCCAACCTAATAAGATCTTATTATCATTGGCCAAAACCCTGGCCAATCCGACCAAGTGAGCCTTCGCCGCTCACCTCCATGTCTTGCATTAGAATGAAGTCCTTCCAACCTTTTATAAGCTCCATTACATATAATACCATGGGCAGAATACTATGGGTGCACAATACCATGTGCCCCAAAACCATCATTGTTTAACCTCGTCAGCTTTGACTCTATCCTAAGTCAAGTTTACCTAACAATTCCCCCCTTAAACTTGACTTGGGGTTCCTTGACTAACTCTAGCCAAACCTGCTAAGTGAGACAATCCCGCTCACTCTAGCTCTTACCCCTGTCAGAGTTTTTACCTAGGGTATTGTTAACCCAACACCCCCCTATCACCTAGGTCTAACCCAGAATTTACCGGTGATTACCGAGGGGTACACATGCCTTACCAGGTCTTACAGTAGTATGCCCATTTACATGCAATAATTTTGACTTCATTATTTTTTTTTTTGTTTATAGCTGCTGCGATACTGATCCATCCTCTCTCAATTTGATTTGCTCAAAAACTTCTATCAAACCGCTTCAATTGCGAGCCCAGTGAGAACCGTGTAGATTCCAGCACCGGTGGGGTCACATAGTAGAAAACAAACAATTTTCAAAGCCGCATGAGTCCCGAACAATTCGTCAGCATGTTCCAAACCGGTGAATATTGCAAATGCACTGCGATCCCTGGCAGTTACGGAACTATCTTATGCACATTATCCTAAAGGTTCTTCTGCGTACGGTTGTTCCACCATTATTTTCCAAACCCAGATCTGCTGCATTGATCTCATCAGGCACTATAAACCCCTGGCATCAAAGAATCCCTTTGAAGCCAATATCTGGCTCTGATACTAGTTGTTAAGAATTTAGTACATAACATAAATAAGTACCGAGAGGAATAAATAAAAAAATAACAAGCAACAACCATAAACACATAAACACAAATGTTTATCTGGGAAAACCCCAAATCTAGGGAAAAACCCAACCTAATAAGATCTCATTAGCATTGGCCAAAACCCTGGCCAATCTGACCAAGTGAGCCTTCACCGCTCACTTCCAGGTCTTATATTATAATGAAGTCCTTCCATCCTTTTATAAGCTCCATTACATATAATACCATGGGCAGAATACTATGGGTGCATAATACCATGTGCCTCGAAACCATCACTGTTTAACCTGGTCAACTTTGACTCTATCCTAAGTCAAGTTTACCTAACAATAGAGATACAAGTGACCTTCGGAGGCCAAAAGCATAGAAGAGGCCAAAGATCATGGATTCAAAAATTATAGAATAATGATCTTGTGATGCCAAATCATAAAGAAATATTAGTTTCAATGTAAAGCTATATCAATAATCTCAAAAGCAAGCTCTTAAAAAGAAAAAATATGTGTGTTTTTTAAATTGCATAACTTTTGTTTGAAAAAATATTTTGAAGTGATTCAAATGGTGGAGTGAAGCATATATGTCATTATTTGGTTCCAATATGACTCGGAAACAAAAGAATAATCCACCCATTAAGCCTATAGAAACTTCTACTATGATGAATGAAGAAGAGGAAGAAATGCAACTTAATATATCAAAATTATGGGACCAAGTTAAACAAATCTTTTTCTCACAAACAGACACTAAAAATTAACTAAAAGAAATGATGAACGTTAAGAGAAATCACTAAAAATAAGATATAAAACGAGGCATGGAATGTTTGAAGAATGGTTTAAAAGGGGACATGGACGTTGTGACAAAGTTGCTACAAGAAATGCTTCATATTGGTGACAAGATATTCCATCAAACTTGTGATTAGAACCAAAGGAATGTGATTCATGATTTTAGAGGCTCCCAAATTGGGTTGAAAGTAAATCACATTCCAAAGATCGATATGAAGAAGTATGATGACAAGGATTTGATAACATGGGTACTATAGATGGAGTAGTTCTTTTATCTACATGATGTGCAACACACGCTAAAGGTATGCATTGAATATATATATTTAGAACCCAATCATTTTGTGTGGTATAGACGGCTTTGTTCTCATAAATCACTTGTTTCTTGGAGAGTTTTTACAAAATTGGTAGCATAGTATGAGGATACAAAGAGAATTACCATCTTTAGCCAATTTAAAAATCTCAAATAAAAGGGTTCATTTGCAAAGCACATTGAGAACTTCCAAAGATTGAATATCTTGAGGTATTTTTAAATAATGAATCCATATAGGTGGGGATAATTTTTAATATGAGAGGAATAACCTGCTTAAAGAGTTTTTAACCCAATGTTTCAGACTTCCAAGTGATTCCATCCTCAAGGGATACACTAATTGTTTAAGAGGAGATTAATGATGTATCATAGAGCTGATCTTATGTATATATGTAGCTTATGGAAGTGATTAATAAGAAATGGTAAATGATATAGTCGGCTAGGGTTATTTTACAATTAGGTAAAATTACAATGTGTGGTTTAGATCATTAGTTGATTTAATTAAATTGGAGATTCCCTTATTAGTGCTATTTTCAATTGGATTATCATAAGTGTCCAATGTAATGAATTAATTTTAATGAGAAATTAGGGTTTAATTAGTTATTAGGGATGTTAAGATTTTTATTAATTTTACTATCTAAATAATTTAATTTATGATTCTATAATTGCAAACTTTTAATTTTATTCTATGAGGCTATATAATTATAATTATTTTTAAAAAATGAATTAAAATTTTGTACTTTTATGATTAGTTGATTTAATTAAACTGGGGATTATATTAATGGTGATATTTTAATTTGGTTTATTCTTACTGTCAATTGTAATGTATTTAATGTGAAATTAGGGTTTAATTAGTTATAAGGGTTGTTATGATTTTTATTAATGTATTTATTTCCATGTGACTAATTTAATTTATGGTACTATAATTACAAACTTTGAATTTTATTCTACGAGGCTATATAATTATAATAATTAATATCCAAAAAGTGTGTAAAATTTTTAAGTAGAATTATTTTAAGATGATTTTAAAGGTCTTATGTTTAATTCTATAAATTAAATGAATTATTCTTTAGGAAGAGAAAGCCTTATGAATACTATTGGATTCATTCAATAATTGCATAGAAAAAATTTGGTTAAATTCTTTAAATATTTTTGTATTTTTATGATTGAGCGTAAATACATAAATATTGGAGTTAATTAAATGGGATTAGATAAGATATGAGGTCTAGATTAATACAACAGGGACTAAATATTATGAGTTGATTATTGGATTTTTATGATTTCCGGTAATGGTTTCCAATTATTGCTTAGCTTTAATCCATCATCGCGACTTAAATTGTTTTTTATTTTTATTTTTTATCTCTGTGGCTTGTTTCATTTCTCTTTTAAGATAATGGTCCTCTTTTTTAATAAGTTGGGCTTCTTCCATGCATATGTAGTGTGAGGAAGAGTGAACATGGACTCACTTGGAAGTCTGAAACATTGGGTTAAAACCTCTATAAATAGGTTATTCCTATCTTGAGGTAACTAATATTCCATAGAATCACTTGACAGATATCTTCATATCGACTTTAAGGGATAACATCAAAATGAGATTTTCCTTTGGGAACATAAGTCATTGGATAACGTGTTAAGGGTGGAGACAAATGTTTAAAGAAAAATTATGGTGATAAGGAGGTCTACCACTCACAACTATAAAGATTGAAGTGTTGTTAATCCTAGCCTCCCACAACCTACAAGGCATGGAAAATTTTAGGGGCCAATATTCGTAGGTGGGCTAAATTCCCATGTTTTTTCCAAAAAAAATATTCGCCAATTTCCATTTTTTTATAAAAATGATTTGCCCAAATTTTACAATAAAGAATTATTTTACATTCAATATCGCCAACATTCTATAGAGACTATATATAAAATCATTATAAATTTGAATAATTTTACAAATATATCAATAAACGTTTTATATTTTGCATATTAGGACTAGTGAGATTCACCAATGTTTTTAAACTTCAAGATAGTTTTCCATGCTTAAAATTTTCCCTACTACAAGGTTGACGCCACAAAAACTTGAGGAAAAAAGAGAAAAATGGATTTGTTGTGGTTATGATATTAAATACACTAAAGGTCATAAGTGTTGGGAAGAAGTTATTTTTACATAGATTGTGAAGAGAAGGAAATAAAGGAGCAAGAAACATCAAAAGAAGAAGATATGCACTATGAACCAACCCCAAGGTTTAAAACAGAAGAAATAAATATGGCCATATATTGTAATGCATTAGCAAGAAATTCGACTCTTAAAACTCTCAATATATAAATATATGTCAAGAAGAAAAAAGGTAATAGTTTCATTGATTTAGGTAGTACCCATAATTTCATTCATTGTAAGATAGCCAAGGTTTTGAATTTCTTTCCATATTATGAATATAACCATGGGTGAATATGTATTGAATAGTCCATTGCTTTCCATTCCAATGGGTGGTGCTGATGTTGTATTTTGAGTCCAACGGTTACAATATTTGGGTATGATAGATTTTTATTTCCAAGAAATTTTCTCGAAAATTTTCTTGGAAGGAAAGAAAATTGAATAATGGGTATCTTGAGGAAACTTAGGAATATAGTCAACTCTAATGGCATGACCAATCTTTTGAAGAAGGAATAACGAGGAGTAATTACACAATTTTTCTCACTAGATGTTCAAACGTCTAATTCATCCATTTATCCATATCTCTAAAGAGTCCTTGAAAATCATTCCAAGGTATTTGAGACTCCCAAATGCCTCCCACTTATGCACCATCATGATCATACTATTTACTTGATTCTAGGAAGTGTTACTCCAAACATCAAACCTTACAGATATCACTATGCCTAGAGGAGTGAAATCAAATGTATGGTTGCAGAAATGCTAAAGGAATGTATAATTCAACATATCCAAAGTTATTTCTCTTCACCATTAGTGTGGGTGCACAAGAAGGATGGAACATGGCATATGCTTCCAGATCATAGAGAGATCAACAAATTCACTATTAAAGAAAAATTTCCCATTCTTGTATTGATGAATTGTTAGATGAATTACATGGATAAATTTAATTCACCAAGATAGATCTCTATTTAGGATATCATCAAATTAGAATGAAGACATAATACATTCTGAAAACAACATTTAGAACTCGTGAAGGTCATTATGAATTTTTGGTCATGCCTTTCGGCCTTACTAATGTACCTTCTCAATTTCAAGTTTGATGAATTCCACTTTCAAATCCTTAGAAATTTTTTGTTAGTATTTTTTATGATATTATAATCTACAACAAGTCTTGGAAAGATCACGTTCAACAATTTGATAGGGTGTTAAAACTATTGGAGGAGAAACAATTGTATGACAAACCCACCAATTGATTCCTTAGGGTAAAAGAGCTAGAATTTTTGGGTCATATTGTATCTCATAAGGGTGTTAAGGTAGACCCTAACAAAATAAATCCATAAATAAATGGAAAATCCCCACAACCTTGAGGAATATTCAAGTATTTCTTGGGTTGAAAAGGTATTATTGCAAGTTTGTTAAGAATTATGGGAAAATAGTAGCACCTCTAACAACATTACTAAAGAAAGATGATTTTTCTTGGAATCCATAAGAAAGTAAGGTCATTGAACATATTAAAGAGGAAATGTGTTGAGGTCTGGACTTAGCTACACCATACTTGACAAATTTTTTTTTTTTTTGAATTTGATGCCTCATGAAATGGCATTGGTGTTGTTTTAATGCAAGAAGGAAGATCCATTTCCTTTTAAAGTCATCTAATCAAGGGAAATAATTTACACAAGCCTATTTATGCTTGAAGAAAATGTTGAAAATACTTCATGCCCTGAAGCAGTGGGGACCTTACCTAATGGGAAGACACTTTAAGGTTAAAACAAAATCATAATAGTCTTAAATAATTCTTCAAAAAACTATATTTTCCAAAGAGTAGTAAAAATGGGTGACAAAGATGTTGGGTTATGAGTTTGAAATAATCTATAAAAAAGGGAAGAAAAAGGTTATTGTAGATGCACTCTCAAGAAAGGATGAGGATGTGGAGGCATTTCTCTATACCATTTCAGTTATCCAACCTAATTTGATAATTGAAGAAAGGGATAAATGGAAGTATGACGAAGAGGTGCGGACACTCATTCAAAAGTTGTAGCAAGATTTTAATGCATCTAATACATTTATCTAGAAAAGCAATTCATTGTGGTACAAATATCACTTATATCTATGTAATAAATCCCAACTCAAACAAAAGGTTCTTTTTAAATTTCACACCTCTCCTATAAGAGGCTACTCAATATTTTTATAAAATTACCAATGGGTCAAGAAAGATTTTTTTTGGCATGGCCTTAAATCAAATATTCAAAAGTTTATTTAAACATGATTGGTTATCCAAAAAAATATAGTTGAGATAATTAAGACCTCAGGTATTTTACAACCATTATCCCTTCCAAGTCAATGTTGGGTGGTGGTCTCAATGGATTTTATCACAGGTCTACACAATTCCAAAGGAAAGAGTGTCATCGTGGTGGTAATTGATAAACATACCAAGTATGCACACTTTTGTGCATTATCTCATCCATTTAAAGCCAATATAGTTAGAACTACATTTGTGGAAACTTTTAAAAAGCGACATGGAAACCCAAACATTATTGTAAGTGATACATATTCATTTTCACTGGAATTCTTTGGATAAAATTATTTTCTTGTCTTCCTAATCAGTTGGCTCAGAACTCATCTTACCATTCTCAATCTGATGGAAAAACTAAGATAATGAACAAATGTTGGGAAGGAAATCTTCATTGGTTTGTATATAACAAACAAATGCAATGGTAAAGTAGTTCTTTGTAATAATGGCGGTATAACACTTTCTTCCATACCATAGCATAATGACCCCATTAATGGTGTTAGATGCCTACAATACTAGTGGTTACCCCATTACTATTCTCATTGTATCCCTTATTGTTATTATTGTGCCCCTATTGTCCCCATATTGTTATTAGTGTGCCCCATAGAAACCCACTATTGTTATTTTTGTGACCTTATGTTATTACTATTATGTTGGCTTGATTATATTTTGACCCCTTAGACTCCTATGTATAGAAGGGAGGTTTAGTCATTTGTATCATCCAACAATTTTTCATATGTGTAATGTAAAGGAGGTTGTCCCCTCGAAGAGGCTAAATTCTAAGGCGTTGATCTATATTTTCTATCTTTTTGTGAGATGGTTTCCTAACATTTGGTATTAGAGCTTTAGATTCTAGGGCTTCGCTACTCCAAATAGGTCATCGTGGATTTTTCACTATAAGTTTTTATCTACGACATTTCAGAAGCCAAAACAAAAACCCATATGAGCCAAAATTGTTCTGAACTTCGGGTCCAAATTTCAGAGCTTGTATCGCTATATTTTCAGAGATATGATCTAAGGAAGGTAGAGTTTTTGTAGACTCCCGAATTACATTCCAAACAGGTGACCTAGGGAAAATTATCATAAATTTTCTTTTGAGCATCAGATTGCAATTTCATAAGAAATTTGAATAAACTGCTACAAGAAATGGTCACTAGTGGTGAAGGGGTAGTAAAGGAAACTCATGATGAGAACAAAAGAAATGTTAATCATGATTTCATAGACTGTAATGCTAGATTTAAGACCCACCATGTTCCAAAAATCTATATGAGGAAGTTTGATGACAAGGATCCTGGAACATGGATAGTACATATGGAGCAATTTTTCGATCTCCGTAATGTGCAAAACACACAAAAGGTACATATCGCAACTTTATATTTGGAACCAAATCAGTTTGTATGGTATCGATGACTTTGCTCTTGTAAACAAATTGTCACTTGGGCAATTTTTACAGAAGAAATGATAGCAAATTATGAGGATACAAAAAGCAACACCTTTTTTAGCCAATTGATAAATCTCAAACAAAAGGGTTCAATGGTAGAGAACATTGAGTACTTCAAAAAATTGAACATAAGGGTAAATGATATTCCAGAGGAGCATAGGATTGATGTATTCATAGGTACTTTAAAGGATAATATCCAACATGAGGTTTACCTTTGGGAAATTGATTCATTGGAGAAGGCATTCAGGTTAGCAAGAAAAATGGAAAGCAAAATTATGGCAACCAGGAAGCCAACCACTCACAACTATAAAGATGGAAGTGTTGTTGCCTCTATCCTTGACACCACAACAATTGGAAGAAAAAAGAGCAAAAGGGCTTTGTTACAGTTGTGATAGAAAATACACTAAAGGTCATAAGTTTGCTGAGAATAAATTATTCTACATAGATTGTGAAGAGGAGGAATAAAAGGAACAAGAAATTTCAAAATAAGATGATATACTCTAGGAACAAACCCTAGATAAAGAAGAAATGAATCTGCCGATATCTTGTAATGCATTGGCTGGAATTACCACTCCTCAAACTATCAAGATAGAAGGACATATCAAGAAGAAAAAGGTAATAGTGTTGGTTGGTTCGGGAAGTACCCATAATTTTATTCATTGTAAGATAGCGAAGGAATTTAATTTCTTCCTATATCTAGTACCAGAGTGTCAAGTGATTGTTGCAAGTGGAGGAACCATAAATTGTCATGGAAAGTGCCATAATATCAAGCTATCCATAGGAGAATATGTATTCAATAGCCCAATGCTTTCCATTCCAATGGGTGGTATTGATGTTGTACTAGGAGTCCAATGGCTACAATCCTTGGGTACAATAACTTTTAATTTTCAAGAACTTTTCATGAAATTTTGTGCAGAAGGAAAGGAAGTTGAATTAAGGGGTATTAAAGGTAAACTTGGAAAGATAATCATCTATAACAGTATGACAAAGCTTCTAAAGAAGGAACAACGAGGTGTAATTGTATAATTATGTTCGCTTGAGATTCCCACATCGAAATCATCTATTTATCCATATCTCCAAAATGTATTGGACAACCATTCCAAGGCATTTGAGACTCCCAAAGGTCACCCACCTATTCGTGATCATGATCATGCTATTCATTTGATTCCAAGAAGTGTTCCTCCAAACATTAGGTCGTACATATATCCGTATTCCCAAAAGAGTGAAATTGAACGTATGGTCGCAGAAATGCTAGAGGCTGGTATAATTCAACCTAGTCAAAATTGTTTCTCTTCTCGAGTAGTATTGGTGCACAAGAAGGATGGATGATGGCACATGTGTTCGGATTATATGGAGCTCAACAAGCTCACTATTAAAGATAAATTTCCCATTTTTTTCATTAATGAATTATTGGATGAATTGCATGGATCAATTTACTTCACCAAGTTGGATCTTCATTCAATATATCATCAAATTAGGATGAAGACTATAGACATTCTGAAAACAACATTGATAATTCATGAGGGTCATTATGAATTTTTGGTCATGCCTTTTTGCCTTACCAATGCACCTTCGACATTTCAAGGTTTTATGAATTCCATTTTCAAACCCTTCCTTAGAAAATTTGTGTTAGTATTTTTTGACGACATACTAATCTACAAAAAGTCTTGGAAGAATCATGTTGAAGATGTTGATAGGGTGCTCAAACTATTGGAGGAGAAACAATTATATGAAAAAATCTCCAAATGTTACTTTGGAGTACAAGAGGTGGAATATCTAGGTCATATTGTATCTCATGAAAGTGTTGAGGTAGACCCTAGGAAAACTAAATCCATTAAGGAATGGAAAATCCCCACATCCATAAAGCATCTGCGAGGATTTCTCACGTTGACAGGGTATTACCAAAAATTTGTTAAGAATTATGGGAGAATAGAAACACCTCTAACAACGTTATTGAAGAAAGATGCATTTTCATGGAGTCTAGAAGCAACAAAGGCCTTCGAACATCTTAAAGAGCCAATGTGCCAAGCACCGGTTTTAGCTGCTGGACTTCAAAAAAATATTTATTATAGAATGTGATGCTTCAGGAAATGGAATTGGTGATGTTTTAGTGCAAGATGAAAGACCCATTTTTTTCAGAAGTAGTCCAATCAAAGGAAATTGTTTAGAAAAAGCTATTTATGAGAAGCAAATGTTGGCAATACTCATGCACTTAGAAATTGAGACCCTACCTAATGGGAATACACTTCAAGGTAAAAATGGACCATGATAGTCTTAAATACTTTTTAGAACAAAGATTATCCTCTGAACAACAACAAAAATGAGTCACAAAGATGTTGGGTTATGACTTTGAAATCATCTACAAAAAAGGGAAGCAAAATGTTGTGGAAGATGCACTCTCAAGAAAGGATGAGGATGTGGAAGCATTGTTGTGTTCCTTTTCAATTATCCAACCAGATTGGATAAAGGAAGCAAGGGATGAATGGAAGAATGACGAAGAAGTGTGGGCACTCATTCAAAACTTACAACAAGATCCCAGTACATCTGATACATTTAGCTGGAAAAATGATTCGTTATGGTACAAAGATCGCTTATACCTATGTAAGAATTCCCAACATAAACAAAAGATTCTTTTGGAATTGCATAGTTCTCCCTTAGGAGGGCACTCGAGATTTTTCAAAAATTACCACAAGGTTAAGAAGGAGTTTTTTTGGGATGGCCTTAAATTGGATTTTCAAAAGTTTGTGGTGGAATGTTTGGTTTGCCAACAAAATAAAGTTGAAACAATTAAGACCCTAGGTCTATTACAACCTTTATCCATTACAAGCCAACATTAGGAGGACGTTTCAATGGACTTTATCACAGGTTTACCCAAGTCCGAAGGAAAGAGTGTCATCATGGTGGTAGTTGACAGACTTACCATGTGTGAACACTTTTGTGCATTATCGCATCCATTTAAAGCCAGTATAGTTTCTATTACATTTATGGAAATAATTCAAAAGTTACATGGAAACCCAAAGATTATTGTAAGTGACAAAGATGCCATTTTCAATGGAAATTTTTGGCCAGAATTAGTTTCTTGTCTTGATACTCAGTTAGATCATAGCTCATCTTATCATCCTCAATCCGATAGAAAAACTAAGATAGTAAACAAATTTTTTGAAGGATATATTTGTTTCTTTGTATCTGATAAATAGACACAATGGGTCAAATGGTTGCCTCTAGCTAAATGTGGTATAACACCTCCTTCCATAATGCAACAAAAATGACCCCATTTATGGCACTTCATGGATATCATCCACCATCCATCACATCATATTTAAGAGAAAATTCTAAGGTTCAAGCAATGGAATATCACATCGAGCATCAACAACAATTTCTCCATCTCTTAAAGCATAACCTCATGTTGGCGCAGAATATAACGAAATAACAAGCAGATCAACGTTGCAACAAAACAAGTTTTGATTTAGGTGACTGGGTATTCCTACGGTGACAACCATATAAACAAATGCCCCTCAAGCAAGCTAATAAGGATAATAAATTATCACTAGAGTATTATGGTTCGTACAAGGCATTGCAAAAGATTGGTACTATGGCATACAAATTGGAGCTTCCTGTAGCTTCCTGAGTGCACCCAGCTTTCCATGTTTCATGTTTAAAGAAGTTTATAGGTGACAAGCTCCCAGCTCAAACAGTATTGCCAGAACTTGACGAGGAAGGAAAAATCATATTGGAACCAGAAGAAGTCACAGAAACAAGAACTTGATAGCTACGAAATCGATCAATTTCGAACTATCTCATGAAGTGGAAGAACTTATCCACTGAAGGTTCCACATGGGAGGATGAGAATTTTATACAAAAGCATCTAGAACTACTCAAGCATTGAGGACAATGCTTTTTGGAAGGAGAGGGTCATGATAGGTCCTTATAATACTAGTGATTCCCCCATTACTATTGTCATTGTATCCCTTATTATTATTATTGTGCCCCTATTGTCCCCATATTGTTATTAGTATGCCCCATAGAAACCCACAATTGTTATTTTTGTGCCCTTATGTTATTATTGTTATGTCGACTTCATTATATTGTGACCCCTTAGGCTCCAATATATAGAAGGGAGGCTTGGTCATTTGTATCATCCAATAATTGTTCATTTGTGTAATGTAAAGCAGGTTGCCCCCTCGAAGAGGCTGAATTCTAAGGCGTTGATCTATCTTTTCTATCTTTTGGTGAGTTGGTTTCCTAACAAATGGCGCTTTATGGATATCATCCACCATCGATCACATCATCTCTAAGAGAAAGTTCTAAGGTTAAAGCAGTGGAAGAACACATCTAGAATGAAAAACAAGTTCTCCAACTATTAAAGGATAGCTTGGTGCTGGTGCAAAATTGAATGGAACAAAAACCAGATCAACATCATAGTGAAAGAAGTTTTGACGTGGAAGATTGGGTGTTTTTACATCTACAAACATATAAACAAATGTCCAATAAGAAAGCTAAGAAGGATAATAAATTATCATCCAAGTATTATGGCCCTTATAAGGTGTCACAATAGATTGGTACTATGAAATCCAAATTGAAGTTCCATGCATCTTCATGAGTACACTCAGTTTTCCATGTTTCATGCTTGAAGAAGGTTATAGGTGACAAGTTTCTAGTTGAAACTATATCACTAAAATTTGATGATGAAGGAAAAATCATATTCGATCGTGAAGAAATCATGGAAATAAGAATACAACAACTACGAAATCGATCAGTTTCAGAGCATCTCATTAAGTTGAAGAACTTACATGTTGAAGATTCCACATGGGAGGATGGGTATTTTATACAAGAACATCCAAAACCACTCAACAATTGAGAACAACACTTATAACGGAGAGAGGCATGCTATGTCCCTATAGTACTAGTGTATCCCCAATATTATTATTGTTCCACCTCATAGAAGCCCACTATTGTTATTGTTGTTCCCTTATATTATTGTTTTTATATAGAACTTAATTATATTTTAAGCCTTTAGACTCCTATATATACCAAGGAGGTATTTTCATTTGAATCATCCAATAATTGTTCATTTGTGTGATGTAAAAGGAGGTTTCCCCCTTGAAGTGAATTATTATGAAGGCGTTGATCTATTTCTTATTATATTTTTGTGTTATTTTGATCTGGGTACATAACATTGCATTAATTCTACATAGAAGGGTTTTAACATTATCAAACAATTATTTCTTTCTAGATTGCAGGTCTCTATGTGTACTAGTGCACCTTATAATTTTTTTAATGGTTAAGGAAAAAATGTTATAGTAGAAATAAAAGAGGGATGTATTTTAACATTTTAATATATTTCAAGAAAAAAATATATTGAAATTAGTAAACACCACTATTTTTTTAACATTGTATATTTGGAATCTACACAATCAACTCTATGTGTGTCTATAGTTTCATGGACAATGGATTTGTCTAGAATATAGAAAAATAACATAAAAAATAGATACATAAAGAGGTTTTGTGAAAGAATTGTGCTTTCATATATTTGTATCCCAGACCTCTACACTTTTTATCCTTATCATATATCTGAAGCAACAAACTCATCACACAAGTAAGCTTCCCACCAAGTAGAATTTAAATTGAATAAATTGTTTGTGCATTATTGGAGTTAGGAATGCATGGGCATTCCTAGATCCAAGAATGTGCATGTGTGTCTAGCGTTAGGAATGCACACACAACTTTGTAGCTAGGAACTCTTGCAAAGGGTAAAGTGTTGAGGTGGGGGGAGGGAGGGGAGAGAGATGAGGGGAAGGAGAGAGAGGAAGGGATAGAGGAGCCAAGATGGGGGTGGGGGAGACACATACACACACATACACATACATGGGATGGGTAAGAGTGAGTGAGTTGTAAGAAAAGAAGGAGAGATAAAGAGTGAGTGAGTAAAAGGAAAATAATGTGAGAGTTAGGGAAAAGGGAAGTTAATAATGGGGAAGGGATAGGGAGGGAGAGTGGAGGAGAGAGACATTTTTGGGAGACAAAGGGAGGGACTAAGTGAGAGAGACCAATAGGGAGGGAGGGAGAGAGTGAGAGATAGGATGGAGGATGAGAGAGATAATAGAAGTGTGACATGAATAGGGAGAGACAGAGAGAGAGTTTGGGGGGGGAGATAATGAGAAGGAGTGAGAGAGAGAGAAAGATAATGTGTGTGTGTGTGTGAGAGAGAGAGAGAGAGATATGGGGGATATGGATAAAAGGATAAAGAGTTAGGGTGTTATGGTGAGAGAAAAGGGGGAAGGGATAGAGGGACAAAAAGATAGAGAGCGAGAGGTAGAAATAGTGAGAGATTGACAAAGAAATATGGAGAATTTTGTAGCGTATTTTACCACTCTTGTTCATCATATGCTCTTGATTGACCTAGGAAGATCCATTTTTTCTTGTAGACTCATCCTCATCTTAAAAGGGAAAATTTAAAAAACTATATGTGACTTTGCTTACAATAAAAAGATGTATGTACATGGTTCCTTTGAAAGCTTCCCATGCATAGCTCTTTAAAATTGAAAAGATATATAAAATACCTATTTTTTAGGGGGTTTATGGTTTAGACCTAAAACCCACCTCCAAGAACCCATGACCTAACCAAAGTAACTAGTTTTTTATCGTATAAATACACCCTATGGGTTGGCCTAGAAAATATCCTAACGATTGGAAATGTTACTCTGCCAAATTATCCCCATATTAGGTATGTGTTATCCCATGCTCTCTACACTTCTTTGTCTCCAGGGAACCCTTATTGCCATGCGTAGATCATTAGAGACATTTTGAGGTCTAAAATAACCCTCAAAATAAAAATCTACAACCAAAATCAACTTTATAAGAGCCAATAAGATTACAAATTATTTTTCCATGCTTCATCCATTTTGGAGTAAAAATAAATAAAAACTACTTTTTCAACTTGTATTTTTAACTTATCTCCCTAAGTTTTTACTCATGTTTCGAGCAACAGAACTCGTCAGATGAGGAATTTAATTCCTCATCTGAGGAGTACCCATGTGGCATACTTTTCATGGACTCTGCTACACAAAAATGAGAAATACATTAAAAACACAATTTCAAACACATTTTTTCATGTATTTCTAATTTTTCATGTACTAGGGTCCATGAGAAGTATGCAACATGGGTACTCCTTGGATGAAGAATTGAATTATTCATCCAACAAGTGTTCTCACTCAAACTTTGAGTAAAACCATAAGGAGATAAGTTGAAAAAATAGTTTTTTCTTTTTCCCTCTAAAACTTGATGATGTAATCTTAGTCTTATTTTATTATTTCCACTATTATTTTATAATATTGAGGAGGCCCATTTTAGAACTCAAAATTTATCTAAAATTTGAGCCCCTTTTATTTTTCATCAATTATCTTTTGTTGGAAACAACGTTTTTGTTGGGCTGGGTAGGAAGGATCCAACCATGTCAATAACTAGGATCAAGTTGTAGCTTAACCTCCTCTTGTTGCTATCATTTCAATGAAGAAACTCATGTTCCATTCTATTTTGCATTGTTTATGTTTATGAACATGGAATTGTAATGAAAAGGTTGTGTGTGATGACAAAAAAACTGCGGACAGAGAACGCAGATGAAGAGGTAGGGTTTTAGGTTTCTAAGCTCCATGGAGGCGTGCAAAGGGGGGAGCTCCACTCCCTCCTACAGGCAGGCAATGGCTAGCCGAGGTAAGAAACCAATAAAATCTGTCAGAGGGCCTTTAGGAGAAAGGAAAAAGAACATGGAAGAGTATCAAGATTTAACCAGACCAAGGGAGGACAACAACACAAAAGATAATGAGGAAGAAGACAAGAAATAGGGAGCAGAAAACAAGGCACAAAAGGGGCCATGTAAACCCAAGGCCGAGGTCACTCCCAGAGTAGTTTTAAATGATCCTGCTCTGCAGCTGCACAGGGACCACATGCGGACCTATGCTATCATTTGTAAATTCATGGGATTATGGCCCACTAAAAATTCATTACAAGCATGGATTAAATACCACTGGAAATGAAAAGGAAGCATAGACCTACATCTTGGGTCAAAGGGTTTCTTCACTGTAGTCTTTACAGATATTGAGGAAAAAGGTAGGGTGTTTAAAGGAGGACCATACTTCAACGTAGCAGTAGGCCTCTACATGTGGCTGTGGATGATGAATTTTGTCCCAAAGCGAGAAACTTTCACTTAGGTCCCAGTTTGGGTAAGACTCTACTCCCTACCTCTTGATTACTAGCAAACGGAATCATTATCTACCATAGGAAATAAACTAGGGCATTTTTTTAAAGCCTCTGAGGCCACTAGAAGGGGAAAACACAATTCCTTCGCACGAATATGTGTGGAGATGGATCTCTCAGGAGATCTGCTGGATGAGGTCATCTTGGAAGTTTTTGTTGAAGAATGGGTGCAAACAGTATATAATGAACATATTTCTTTCAGACGTTGTAGGTTCCATGAGCATGGGCACCTATTTAGGGACTACCCTCGCAGTAAAATAGAAAACAGAAGTAAAGTAACCACAATGAAAGATACTGAAAGCTTTCACAAAGTGGGATATAGAGGAAAAGGGGGCAAAAGGGGGCCAAAGAAACAATAAACAGGAGGGCAACAGGGCAGTCTGAATAGGTTCCAAGTTCTTGAATAAGAGGAAGATATAACAAAAGTAGATCAAGTAATGGAAGGAAGCCCAGGGAGAAGGAGAAAGAAGAAGATAGTGAACAAACACAAGATATTAATAAATAGAAAGAAACTATGCTGAGCGATGGAGAACTTGAGATGGACCAAGAAATGACCCAGAGTGAGTTGGAAACAGAGGATAATGAACTGCAAGAGATTCTTGATAGGGAACACCTAGATCTGGAAGGATTCTTGAAACAGGGAACCATGGGAGGGGTATAGTCATTACCTCAAGAAGAGTTCAATAGAGTACAACAACTGTTCCTATGGAAAACTTAAGCTAAAGGGCTAGAAAGGCAGAGAAACAATGAAAGGTAGGGAAATGAAGGTGTGAAAACTATGAAAGCCACCCCAGGATTAGCTCCTAGAAACCCAGGAAAGAAAAGAGGCAGGAAAAATCAGAACGAGCTATTGATGGAATGTGGAAAGCTAATGATAAATTTAGGTAAGATGAAAGACCTAACGAGTTACTTCTTTACAAATATTTAATAATGAAGTTGACATCTTGGAATATCAGAGGTCTAGGTAGTAAAAGAAAACAAAGAATACTTAGCAATAGAATGAAACAAGAAGCTTTGAATATGATCTTTATATAGGAAACTAAATGTTCCATTCAAAAAATCAAAGAAATTCACAGCAAATGGGCCAATAGATTTGAGTTTCTAAAAGTTAGAGCTGATAATACAGTAGGAGGCATACTTGCTCTTCGGAACCCCAAAAGATTGGCATAATAGATTCTAAGGCATCTAGGAATTATTTATCAGTGGTTATTTAGCCTATGGGAGACAGGGAGACTTATTTGGTCACGAATGTTTATGGCCCCCAAAAACTGGATGATAAACTCAGGTTTCTAGATTCTCTTGTGGAACTAAGAGATAGACATGCAGGAGTTCCATGGATCATGGGTGGGGACTTCAACATGATTAAATCACTTTCAGATAAAAAACGGGGAACAAGAACTTTAAGCAAAGATTTTATAGCATTTCAAACTTTCATAGATAATATGAAGCTAGTCAACACTGATATGAGTAATGGCCTTTTAACATGGAACAACAAGAGAGTAGGGGAGTCTCAAGTAGCCTCAAAGTTAGACAGATACATAATTTCATAGGACCTTATGTTCACTGACAAAGAAATGATAGTGAGAATTCTCCCCTTTGGTGGCTCGAACCATTGTCCTATACAATTGAGGTACATGGCATTGGTACCCCCAAGAACAGACCTTTCATATTTGAGAATATCTAGCTCACCCAACCAGATTTTATAAGCAATATAGAAATATGGTGGACAGAAGATCTGCATATTCAGGGAACAAGAATGTTTCTGCTCCACAAAAGACTAAAAGACATCAAGCTTAGACTCAAAGACTAGAACAAGAATGAATTTGGCAATATTTTTGAAGCGAAAAAAGATGTTGAGGACAAAATGCAGAAACTCAATCAAAACCCTTATCACTGATGGCTTTGATAGAGTCAGAAATGAACAATTCACCAAACTTCATCAAGACTGGGAGAACTTATGTAAAGAAGAGGAAATATTTTGGAGACAAAAATCTAGAGTTCAATGGCTAAAAGAAGGGGAATGAAACACTAGATTTTTCCACAAATTCACCATGGCAAATAGTTCCCATAATAGGATCTCTTTGATCAACGACGAGGGAGGTCATCTTCTCAATTCCCATGAAGAGATAGAAACTATGTTAGTCCAGCACTTTCAAGGTATAGCAAAGGAGACAATTGCAGACAGAGCTCACTTTATTAGGGACTTAACAAGGCATATACCTAGGGTAGTATCAAGAGAGGATAACTTCAATCTCAATAGGATAGTGACTGAAGAGGAGGTTAGTGAGGTCGTTAAAGAAATGGAGAATGACAAAGTGCCAGGCCCTGATGTTTTCAATGTGGATTTCTTTAAAGCTTGTTGGAGCATTGTTAAACATGATATTTTGAATGTAGTGGAAGATTCCAAGATGAATAGAACCATTTTGAAGGTGCTCAATACTTCCTTCATCTCCTTGATCCCCAAATAGGATAATGCACAGACTCCAGATAGGTTTAGACCCATAGCTTTATGCAATGTGGTATACAAAATAATATGCAAAGTTGTAGCCAGTAGACTCAAACCCCTTATTCCTACTCTAGTTTCTATGGAGCAATCATGTTATGTGGAGGGTAGAAAAATTATCAATAACATCATTCAAGCACATGAAGTGGTGTATTCATTGTTAAGCAATAGGAAGGCATGAATGATTATGCAATTAGACCTTGCCAAAGCTTATGATAAGTTGAATTGGACCTATATTAGGAAGGTCCTTCTAGCCTTTGGTTTTGATCATAATTGGGTAAGATGGGTTATGGCACTGGTTACTTCTTCTATCTTTTCAATTTTGGTTAATGGTTCTCCTTCCAAGACTTTCACTCCTTCTAGAGGCCTCACATAGGGAGATCCGCTCTCTCCATTTCTCTTTATCCTCATGATGGAAGGACTTTGGCGGTCTATCAAGCATGCAAAAGAAGTGGGTATCATCAAGGGTCTCCAACTTTCTAAGACTAGACAGGCTTTGACCCATAAACAATTTGTTGATGACACTATGCTGCAAGGAGTCCCCACTGTGAAACAAGCTCTTGCTTATAAAAAAATCATGCGTAACTTTTCCATGGCCACAGGTATGGAAGTAAATCATTCCAAATCTAAGATTTTTTTCTTTAATACTAATATCTCTATTCAGAGAAATATCACCAGAATTTTGGGCAAAAAAAGGGAGGTCCTTCCTTCCAAGTACCTGGGAGTTCCTCTAACTGATAAACCTTTGCACAAAAGCATTTGGGAGCCAGTGATCAATAATATGCAGGATAGAATCAAGAAATGGACTATCAAATCTTTAAACTTGGCAGGTTGGTTGGTGCTTACAAATGTTGTTTTACAATCAATCCCTATCTTCATGCTTTCAGCACTTCCAGCTCCAAAAGGAGTTTTACAATAATTTAGAACCATTCATAGAGACTTTCTTTGGAGTAAGGGAGAGGAGAGAAATAAATTGGCCTTGGTAGCCTAGGATAATATTTGCAAACCAAAAAACCATGGGTATCTTGGATTGGATGATCTGGATGTACTTAGCAAGGTTTTAGGGGCAAAATTATGGAGGTGTTGGGTAAAAGATCCAAAGGCTCAGTGGGATAGTATTTGAAAAGAAAAATACGCCAACACTTGGAAATATAGTGATCACATAAGGATGACGGGCATCATAAAAGGCTCCCACATCTGGAATAAGGCCTGGGAGAAGAGGCTTAGTACAAAAAAACAGCTTCTGGGAAATCAGAGAAGGAGATCTTGTTCTATTTTGGGAGGATAAATGGCAACAAGAACCTACATTGTTAAGAGAGGAATTTCTGGACCTCGAGAAAGAAACGGATACCAGAGTGTTTCTTAGGGTAAAAGATTTTTGGCATCAAACCAATAATGAAGAAAAATGGAGAACATGGAAGAATATAGAATTTGGGGATGATAACCCCTTGAAAGCAAAATCAGATGCCCTACTGACAATGTTGGACCAAAGGAAGATTCTTGTTTCATAGGGGCATGACCAACTTAGATGGGGCAACAAACATGAAGGTACCTTCAATATTAAGGAGGCCAAGAGCATATTCCTTGAGCTAGACTCCTACGGTCCAGACAGGGTTTGGAAGAACCTATGGAGGCATCAAGATTGGATGAAAATTAAACTCTTAATGTGGCTGGTACATCATAAGAAAATTCTGACTTGGGAAAATATTCAAAAGAGGGGTGTTCTGGGACCTTCTAGATGCCAACTCTGTGGAGCCCAAGAGGAGACAATGGAGCACCTTCTCAATAACTGCATTTTCGCCTCTAGGTTGTGGGATACTTTTGCCATAATTTTCCAACAAACAGATAGGGACAAAGAAAGCATTATCAATACCCTAAATAACTGGAGAAGAAACTTCTTTGACTATGATTTTCTTCGCTCAGCTTGGGTTTTAACTCCAGGCTTCATAATTTGGATTGTATGGAAAAAAAGGAACAATAGAATCTTCAAAAATGTAAGAAGCTCCCCCCAACACATTATTAAGCAGATCTCAAGATAGCTCAAGGAGACAGTTGGCACTATAGTGCGAAATTCCCCAAAGAATCCACCTTCAGAAAATGAAATGAAGATACTTCATCAGTTGGGTATACAGGGGCTTATACCACAAAGAATGGTCAGGAAGGTTATGAATATGGAAAATAAGCTAGATTACTAGCATCCTCCCCATCAAGGTTTTCTGAAATACAACATTGGTGGGGCCTCAAAAGGCAACTCGGGTATTGCTGGTTTTGGAGGAGTGTTATAGGATGAAAATGGCCGTATCCTTTTTATTTTCCATTGCCATTTAGGAAGAGCTACAAACAATATGGTGGAATTAATGGCTCTTGAGCAATGTTTAGATTTCCTGAAGCAGGATAATCTCCAAAATATTATTATTGAAGTTGATTCTGAGTTGATCATTAACTCGGTCAAGAGAATCTACTGTGGCATAGAGCCGGAAAGAGTCTCAAGACATTGGAGGCTGCTTCAGGTCTTTCAAAGGATCTAGTTTCACCTCCTAGACTTATGCACCATGAGTTTCACTCATGTGCGAAGGAAGACAAATAAATTGGTGGACATTCTGGCCAATCAAGGAGTGCTCTACACCAAAAGCAGGGTCAATTTGAGTTGGAAAGAGATGCCTTAGAACAGATTAAGGGAGCAATGTCTTGATCAGGCAAATGAGGACAAACAGGTGTTCTGAAACAGAGCCATAGAGACGGGGGGTCTAGTTAATTATTATGCAGTGTTTTGACATAAGTAAGGTTGCTTTTGGGATGCAGGTCTATGTCGACAACAAAAAACTAGAAGTCTCAGGGGGTCGGTTGGAAGGAGGAATCTTCATCTTCCTTTGGCCCATGCACCGAAGTCTAGACCTTCGCTGCAGACACAAAACCCCTACTTTTATTCCTGTGATATCTTTACTACCCTTGAAGTGGTTTTTGGTTTATCACACGCTCATCAAGCCAGAAGCGGGTTTTCACAACCGGGAGCGATTCCACTCACCACACAACACGTGGCTAAGGGTGGAGAGGAGTTACCACCCTCATCGAGCAGTAATTATCGGTGCTTTTAGTCCTAGTGATATGATCCTGAACTGTTGGATCAAGCATGGACAATCCACAGCCAGGATTAAATGTGCTTGTTGGTAGGTCCGAAACAGATGTTTTGTTTCGAGTTGTTCGCACAATCTCACTAGAATCGCACACAAACGACAGATTTTGAGGGGTGAAAGTGAACGATGGTTATGTTAAAAATGGACCCGATATGATTATAAATTGTGGTCTATTGGGTTCATCGAGTCCATTTTGTGTGTTAAACGGTGTGGTTGTTGGCCACCCGATATGTTTTTCATCTGCTAGATATTTAGCATAGGATCTAACGGTTAGTTTTGGACCACTCGTTTGGTTGGGTGGGCCCATGTCCCTAGGTTTTCTTTGTCATATTGGGGCCATGGTTTGGGATAGGCCTGTCATATTGGTGGTCCTCACCACCTTGGTCACCTTTTGTACACTATTTCTCTTTTTAATTGAATAGAAGGATTCGCTCTTGCCTTAGCAAGAAAGAAGAATGTGGAATTGTAATGGATATTTTTATTATATAACTTGTTTATATTCATATTTACTTTTAATGTTGTGATATGTTTTTGTTTTCATGTCTATATTGTAGGTTTGCAACTTTAAGATGAGTTAGGATTTTATTCCTATGAGATAGTAAAAAATTGGAGGACCTACACGTATGCCTTATTTTCCTCCCTTTGTTAAATCAATTATTGTGCATTTCTAATTGATTTTGTTTATTGAATTATATGTCTTCTCTATTGGGGCTTTTGACCCTAGCCCTAGGGAATATTTCTTGTAAACATAAAGAGTGGGAAAGAGAATAGGGGATCAAAGTAGAAAGAAAAATTGTGAGAGGGGAAATGAGGGGGAGAGAGAAGGAGAGAGGAAGTGAGGGAAAGAGAGAGACAAGGAGAGAGGGATTGGGGGGAGAGAGATAGAGATAGAGTTGAAGGAAAGAGAGAGGGATTGGTGGGGGGAGAGAGATTGAGATAGAGTTAAAGGAAATAGAGAGGGAAGAAGATAGAGAGAGAGAGTATTGGGAAATAGATAGATAAAAGGGGAGTGAGAAAGCGAGAGAGAGAGAGAGAGAGAGAGAGAGAGAGAGGATAAAAGGGAGAGTGAGGGAGACAAGGGGAGAGAGAGATGCATAGTTGGAGTTCGGTATTCATGAAGTAGATAGTGAGGGAGGGATACAGAAAGAGTTGAAGGTGGAGGAATTGTAATTGAGGTAGTTGTAGAAAAATGGAGAGGAAGAGACACGAAGAGAGAGGAAGAGAGAGTGTGTGTGATGGGGGGTAGAGAGAGAGAGAGATGTTGGGGGAGAAGGAGAGAGAGTTGGAGGGGTGGAAAAAGATACATAGAGGGAAGAAGATAAGGGGGAGAGAGAGAGGAGAAAGAGGTAAGTAGAGAAAGAGAGAGAGAGAGGTAGAGAAGGGTGAGAGGGTATAAATGCAACAACCCTGGTGAAAATTCCATGTAATAAAAGTTAATAAAGGAAAACTAATAATCATAGTTGATGGACACTAATTCCAAGTTTAATGTTGAGAAAAAACTTAGTTATGGGGATCATTGGTGATTGATTAATAGCTAAGAAAATTGGCAAAGGTAATATAAAAGGCTTTCAAAAGGAAAAGTGTCATTTTGGCACATTTACTTATGAAAATAGTGGAAATTAGGAGAAAAGGGAGGTGAAAGGTCAAATGTTGCATGTGAGGAGGAAAATGAAGGAAAATAATGGAAAATGAAGAAAATAGAGGCCTCATTAATAGAAATAATTCTAAGGATTAGTACACAGAATTTTGTCAGTTTAGTTTTGGAGCTCTATCTCTATTCTCTCTCTCATATTCTTGGACACTTAGAGTTTTCTTGGAGCACTCTTGGAGATTGTGGTATACTTTGAGTTTTGGGGCAAGAAGGAAAAGGAAGAGCAAGATAGTGCAAGGGGACATCAGGATCAACAAATACAATGGGTTTTTCTTGCAGGTACTAAGTTGCATTTATGTTTTCATCACTCATTTTGGCATGCATGGCATATGCACGTGGTTTATTGGTCATAATTTGTAACTGGCATAGAGGATTTCTTTAATTGACAATGGATTTGTCTAGCCTTGTGATTTCCTGGATAGCCATGGTGTTGTGGGTTTATTTCATGGTTTTTCTGGTTGGTTCTCATGTTTCCTTTAGCTAGGGTTGAGTTACTAGTTCCTAGAGCCTTGGTTGGAAAAATGCTCTAGAGCCCTGTAATATCTTGGGTTGAGTTACTAGTCCTGGAGCCTTGCTTGGACAAACACTCTAGAGCCCAATGACAATTGTGGGTTGAGTTACTAGTCCTGGAAACTTGGTTGGAACAAACGTTCTTGAGCCCTGGAAGGCTTGGATAGAGACCAATCTAATGAGGGTTTTATGATGTCCCACACTGAGGTGGAATGACTGTTTTGTGGGTTGAGGTGGTTTTTTCTTTGGAAGCCCTAGACAATTTTTGATTGATTTTAGGTTGCATTTTCCATTGCATAATTAACAAATTCCATGAAAATATGTGTGTCCATTGAAGAATTAACAAATTCCAGGAAAACATGCATGGAAAAGAAAGAATGTTTTCATTAAAATTAAGTGGCGGGTGCTCAATTTTTCTCATCGAGGTTAGATGGAAAAAGTTTGAATTGTTGTGTAACAAAGTTATAAAGATTTTAAAATAAAATATGAAAAATTTTGATCTCTATGTTATAAAATAGGTGTATATTAATGATATACACTCATAGGTGTATTAGGTCTATATTAATGATATGCACAATTACATTAATAAATTTAGTTAAAATAAGCCAATAAACATTAATGATATAGATTTAATATTAAAATTAAAATTAATACCATTAAATATATAATGATGATATAAAATTATTATTATTATTATTATTATTAACTATAACTAGTTATTTCTTATAATTATAATAATAATTAATTAAATAATAATAATAAATAATTATATTTATTTAATAATAAAAATCAATTTAAATAATAACAAAATTAATAATATTAATTAATCCAAACTAATAATATTAATTAATTAATAACAATAATAATAGCAGCTATACGTTTAATATTAATATTAAAATAATAATATAAAATAACTATATATAATAAATATTATTATTATATTATATTATATAGTTATGATAAATATGCTTATTACAATGATTATTATTATTATGTCCACAACAAGATTGAGGTTTTCATCGGGAGTGACTGGGGTTTTGAACATGGGGCGACAATAGTGAGCTGGTAACTATGGAGGCACATGGAGGAGGGAGCTCCACTCCCTCCTACAGTAACGCGGTTTCAAACAAAATCAAAGAGGCGAGTTTGAACAATTTCCGGAAACCAACGAAGGCAAAAACAAAGACAACTGGTACTCAAAAGCCGGAAAGCAGCAAATCACTTGAAAAGAAAGGGACCCACAAGGAAGCTAGGAGGGAAACGTAATCTAGAGACAGTAGTCAGAGAACTGAGAACATATCTACGACGGGACCCTGCAAGCCCAAGTCTAACATTAAACCCTAGCTGGTCTTAAATGATACTGCACTACAGGTGCACAGAGATCACATGGAGACTTATGCGGTCATATGTAAGTTTGTAGGTATATGACACACGGAGAAAGCATTGTACACATGGATAAGAAACAATTGGAAATCGAAGAGAGAAATAAATCTACATCTTGGGTCCAAGGGTTTTTTTTGCAGTGGTTTTCACTAACCTAGATGATAAAGATAGAGTTTTCAAAGGAGGACCCTACTTCTATGTTGTCGCAAGCCTTTACGTGCAACCTTGGGTGATGAACTTTGTTCCGGAATGAGAAACGTTCACCTTGGTCCTGGTATGGATTAGATTATACTCCTTACTTTAGATGATTGGATGCCAGAATCCTTAAAAGCTATAGGTAATAAATTAGGGGATTTTATAAAGATATTAGAGGCGACTCTGTGAGTTAAACATACCTCCTTCCCTCACATATGTGTAGAGATGCACTTATCGGGAGCACTCCCGAATGAAGTCATCCTAGAAGTATATGATAAGGAATGGGTACAGGTGGTCGACTATGAACACATCCCATTTAGATTTCGTAAATGTCATGAACATGGGCACCTCTTCAGAGATTGTCCACTCAAAAAAAGGGAGGACAACCTGAAAACCAACACAGGAAAAGACCCTTAAGGTTTTACCAAAGTGGGAGGCAGGGGGAAAGGAGGGGGAAAAAGTACCAAAAGAAACCCAACGAGAAGAAACTACCAAGTCATAACAGTTTCGAGATTTTAGAAGAAGAGGGGGGAAAATAGAACGAACAAGGAACCGGAGGACAATCATACTAAGAAGGAAAAAGAGGATAGCATGGAAATCATGCAAGAATACAATAAACAGAAGGAGGACCTACCAAGCACTATGGAACTTGGCAGGGACCATGATATGACCCCAAGTGAAGGAGGTACGGAGGACCAAGATCTACAAGAGATTATTGAGAGGGAGAACCTCGAACTAGAAAATTTTCTAGAGCAAGGAACCAACAAAGGGATTGACTCTTTACCACAAGAGGAGTTTGATATAATACAACAACTATTCCTCTGAAGGTCTCAAACAAAGGTCGTAGGAGTCAAAAGGAACCACGACAACCAGGAGAACAAAGGGGTTAAATCAATGGAGATAACATCAGGACACTCAACCAAAAACTCAGGCAAGAAAAGAGTAGAAAGAGACAGAATGAACTGCTAACAGAGTGTGGGAAACTCACGATTAATTCAAGTAAGATGAAATATCTCACTAGTTACTCTTTTACAAACCCATCATTATGAATCTTACAACCTGGAACATTAGAAGACTAGGAAGTAAAAGAAAACAAAGAAATCTCAGTAACAGAATAAAAGAAGAAAAACCAGATATGGTTTTTATACAAGAAACAAAATTCTCAGTAGACAATATTAGAGAAATACATAGCAAATGGCTTATTAAATATGAGTACTTAGAAGTCAAAGCAAATAATACAGTGGGGGGAATTCTCACTCTATAGAATCCTCAAAAATTTGGAATCCTGGATTCTGAGACATCCAGAAACCACCTTTCAATGGTTATCCAACCTTTGGGGGACAAGGAATGTTACATGATCACAAATGTTTATGGTCCTCAACTTCTTGAAGATAAAGTCAGGCTCCTCACCTCTCTGGAGGAGTTGAGAGAGAGACACCCAGTAATTCACTGGATTCTGGGAGGGGACTTTAACATGAACATATCTCTCGCAGAGAAAAACGAAGGGACCAAAGCACTTGGAAGAGACTCAATTGCCTTCCAGAACATCCTAAACAACATGAGACTTGTGGATATGGACACAATAAAGGGTACCTTCACGTGGAATAACAAGAGAGGAGGAACTTCCCAGGTAGCCTCGAAACTAGACAAATTCATAATCTCGGAGGATCTCCTTCTCACTGGTCGTACAATGACAGCTTTTATCCTCCCTTTTGAAGGCTTGGACCACTGGCCCATCTAGCTGGAAGCTTCATTTATTGGCACCCCAAGGAATAGACCTTTCAGGTTTGAAAATTTCTGGCTCACTCACCCTGAATTCATCACTAATATTGGAAAATGGTGGGCGGAAGACATGACCACCCAAGGCACAACAATGTTCCTCTTGCAACAGACTCAAACATATCAAGCTAAAACTCAAAGAATGGAACAAAAATGTGTTTGGCAATATTTTCAAAGCCAAAAGAGAGGTGGAAAAAATATTACAGGAAACTAATCAAATTCTCATCATAGAAGGCTTCACAGAGGAAAGGAAAATGCAAGCGGATTCTCTTCAACAAGAGTGGGACAACAGATGCCAGCAGGAGGAAATATTCTGGAGACAGAAATCAAGAGTAAAATGGATTAAATAAGGGGAGAGAAATGCTAGGTTCTTTCACAAGTTTACCATGGAACACAGGGCACATAATCGGATCACAAAACTCATAGATCCTCAAGGGAAAGAGATAAACACTCAGAAGGAAATGGAATTTGTGCTGGTACAACATTTTCAAAGCATAGCAGAGGCGACCATTGCAGAAAAATCTCAATTTACTAAAAGCTTCACTCAGGATATTCCAAAACTGATAACCAAGGAAGATAATTATAATCTCAACAAGCCAGTGACGGAAGAAGAGGTCTATGAAGTAATCAAAGATATGAACAATGGGAAAGATCTAGGCCCCGATAGTTTCAATGTAGACTTCTTCAAAACATATTGGGAAACAGTCAAACATGACATTCTTGATGTGGTGGAGGACTCGAGAAAATCAAGAACAGTTCTAAGAGTGCTTAATGAATCCTTCATAGCATTAATCCCTAAATAGGAAAAAGCCATGACACCAGACAGATTCAGACCCATAGCTTTATGAAATGTAGTGTACAAAATCATTTTCAAAGTTATTGCTAATAGACTTAAACCCCTTCTTCCAACACTCGTGTTAGAGGAGCAAAATAGATATGTGGAAGGTAGACAAATTCTTAATAATATCATTCAAGCTCATGAAGTGGTTCATTCCCTCAAAACCAATAAACAAGCAGGTATGATAATACAACTGGATATAGAGAAGGCTTATGATAAGCTAAGCTCGTCTTACATCAAGGAAGTTCTTAAAGCATTTGGCTTTGACCACAGTTGGAGAAAATGGGTCATGGCCTTGGTTACCACTGCCAGTTGTTCAATCCTTCTCAATGGATCTCCATCCAGAACCTTCAGGCCATCGAGAGGCCTCAGGCAAGGAGATCCTCTCTCCCCCTTCCTCTTCATTCTCATGATGGAAGGATTAGGCAAAGCGATCAATTCAGCCAAGGAGGAAGGAATAATACAGGGACTCAAACTTACTTATAATGGGGACACATTAACTCATCAACAATTTGTGGACACACTATGCTGCAGGGAACACCCACAGTCAAGGAAGCCAAAGCTTTCAAACAAATCCTGCATGATTTCGTAATGGTTGTTGGTACAAAGGTAAGCCTCACAAAATCAAAAGTAATTTTTTTCAATACTGATATTTCTATTCAAAGAAATCTCTCCAGAATTCTTGGCTTTCAAAGAGACCATCTTCCCTCCAAATATCTGGGAATGCCTCTCACTGATAAACCTTTGAGTAAGGAAGTCTGGGAGTCAATAACAAATAAACTAAAGGACAAAGTCAGCAATTGGACAAGTAGATCTTTGAATTTAGCTAGAAGGCTAGTTCTCACAATGGTTGTACTACAAACCATTCCAATTTTCATGTTTTCAGCCCTTCCTATCACAATAGGAGTTTCACAGCAAATCAGGAATATCCAAAGAGATTTTCTTTGGGGTAAATGGGAAGAGAAAAAGAAATGGGCTCTGGTAGCTTGGGACAAGCTTTGCAAACCCAAATCCCATGGTGGTTTGGGTCTCCATGACCCGGATACTCTAAGCAACATTTTGGGGGAAAACATTTAGTGGAGATGGCTAAAGGAAATGAGAAACCCCTGGGCTAATCTATGGAAACAGAAATATGAAATGGACTGGTAGGAAAGGGATGACATTCGAATGATAGGACACATCAGAGGTTCCTATATTTGGAATAATGCTTAGGAGAATAGAGCCTTGGTTCAAAAACATAGTTTCTAGGAGATGAGAATTGGGAATTTAGCCTGGTTCTAGGAGGACAACTAGAAGCAGGAACATAACCCATGTAGAGAAGGACTGGACATCATAAAAAACGATACCATTAATAAAGGGCTGAAAAGGATAAGTGACTTTTGGGATCAGTTAAGGGACACTGGTAAATGGAGAAATCGGAAGGTACCAGATTACAGTGAAGAGACCCCTTTGAAGGCCCAAGCTAAAGTTCTTGAAGCGATTCTGGAAAAGAGGCAAATTTTGACTTCAACCTCGAGTGATCTACTAAGATGGGGGATAAATAATAAAGGCATCTTCAACCTAATAGAAGCCAAAATAATAGCCACTGGAATTAACTATCCAAGCCCTGACAAGACATGGAAATACCTTTGGAACAACGCACACTAGATGAAGATCAAACTGTTCATGTGGCTGGTACAGCATAAAAAGATTCTGACTTGGGAAAATCTCAGAAAGAGAGGTTTTGCTAGTCCATGAAGAAGCCATTTATGTGGTCTACAGGAAGAAACGATGGATCACCTTCTCAACCTCTACTCCTTCACCTCAACCTTATTGAATTGGGTGGCCTCTATCTTCAATCAAACTGACAAGAATGAAAAGGACATCACTGAAACTTTAAAGAATTGGAGGAAACACTTCTTAGGTAATGAGACAGTCAATATATTCTGGACTCTGATTCCAGGATTTTTGATCTGGGATGTTTGGAAAGAACGTAACAACAGGATCTTCAAAGATAAATCTGGCTCAACATAAAGCATCATGGCTCAGATCCAAAAACATCTCAAAGAAATTGTTATTGCCATTCTGAAGCAACCACCTGAGAAACCCCCTGGGCAACAAGATTCTAACATTCTCGAACTGTTGGGGCTCCAGTCACCTGTCCCTTGGGGCATAAATAAGACAGCAAGGCACATATCAGAAGGAAAGTCTTTCTCGCAACCCCCTCCCCGTGGCTTTTTGAAATTCAATATAGATGGAGCTTCAAAAGGAAACCCTGGGGATGCTGGTTACAAAGGATTCATAAGAGATGAAGAGGGCAATATAAAAGTCATCTTTCACAGTGATTTTGGGAGGGCCACTAATGATATGGCAGAACTCACAGCCATTTATCAATGCTTAGAAATTTTGATTGATTACAATTTACATAATACAATCATAAAGGAAAACTCTATATTAAAAATTAATTCGGTCCAAAAGATAGGCACTCGCATTGCACTAGACAAAGTTTTGAACCACTGGAGACTTTTGCAATTCTATCGCTGAATACAATCTCAACTAAGAATACTAAGAACTCTTAGATTTCTGCATGTGCGTAGAAATGCCAACAGAGTGGTGGACCGACTAGCTAATGAAGGGGTGCAATGTACAAGAGACAACAAGTGCTGCTCATGGGAGTCATTACCCACAAGACAACTGTTCGAGGATTGCTACACTCTAGCTCACACAGATAGGGAGCATTATCAATACATGAAGGGGAATCAACCATATGAAAATTAAGCAAATGGAAGATAAGGGTTTGACAAACAGCTGACTCACGAATTGGCATATTTGGGTTTCACAGTTGGATGGAAGGAAGAGGAGAAATAGCGCAAAACCAAATGGTGGCACTAAGAGCTTTGTAACAGTACAAGGTGGTTTTGCTACAGTTTCAATGGTTTTCGGGTGTCTGCGTTACCCTAAGTGGTTTAACAGAAATGCCTCTGATGTCACTAACCGTTCAACATGTGGCTCATGGAGGAGAGAGAATATCGCCTTCATCGGGTGGATATTCCTCACTCTTCTTTCCAGCCCGATATCCTTTACAACCGTAGGATCTAGTGGTAGCAGATCTATAGCTGAGGTTTGTTCTACAAATTGCCAGGACCAGGATATCTTCCTTGCACATTTCTGCTTAGAAGCGAGATTGGGGAATTTCAGGTAGAACAAATGGTCGATGGTTATCTACCTAGTGGACCTAAAATATTTTCATTGCGGTCTCTATTTTCTCATTGGGTCCTCTTAAAGACTTCTGGATTTCTGTTTTGTGGTACCTTAGGAGATCGTTCTGTTTTGTGGGCCCTTAGACAGGAACTCGCACTGGTCCCAAAGGACAGGGCGCCACTTAACTCTTGGGCATTATTCTCCTCTGGGTTTGTTGTATTTTATGTAACATATTTTTTAGCTTCAAATGAATAGAAGATTCGTCTCTTGCTTCAGCAAAAAAATTAAAATATTATTATTATATCATAAATATATATTATTATAAACTAATTATTATTAATAAATAAAAAATAATAATTAAAATAGAAAATACAATAATGAATTAATACGCAAAAAAATAATAATATTAACAGTAATAACAATAAACAGATATATTAATATTATAAACCCAAGTGATCAACCACAGAAACCCTAAGGATTAATAATAATAATAAACCCAAGAGATTAGCATTATAAGCATAAACCCTAGAGATTATAAACCTTAGAGATTCGTATTTTTAATCCAATGGCTTAATAGACCAAAGGCATCAACTTTATAAATCTTGGGGATTAAATACCGAAGAGATTAATATTAAAAACCCAAAGAATTAATAATAGAAATAGATGGAGAATTTAAAGGGTTTACTAAATCCACAATAATAACAATAAGAATAATAATAAATGTGGTTTCTAATATAGACCTAACATTTTTTATTATATTAGTAATAATAATGATAATAATAATTAATAAGAACAATAAATAATTAAAATTAATTAAATTTAACTAAATTTAATAACAATATTTAATGATAATAATAATAAGAATAAACCAAAGATATTAATATTATTAACGAAAACAATTAATATCATAAACTCTATGATTGAAAACCCAAGAGAGTTAATATTTTAAACTTAGGTGATCAATAAATACAAGGAATTAATATTATAAACCCTAGTGATTAATAATCCAATGGATGAATATTATAAACAAATGAGGAATTGGGAGGGCTTGTTAAACCCACATCTATTAATATTATTCATAGACTCAGAAGATTAATATTATAAACCCAAGATATTAGTAAACGCATTGGATTAACAATATCAAAAACCCAAGGGATTAATAGTATAAACCCTTAAGGTTAATATTATAAACCTAAGGGATTATAAACCCTTGAGACTGTATTGTTTCTAAGGGGATCAATATTATAAACCAAATGGATTCATACTAGAAACTCAAAGCATGAATATTTTAGACACAGGGGATTAATAAACCCAAGAGATTATTCATATTAAAAATAAATGGATTAAAAAACCAAGCGATTAATATTAAAAAGCCAAGGGATTAAAATTTCAAACCCAAGTGATTGAAAAACTCATGGGATTATCAATATTATAAATCTAAAGGATTAAAATTATAAATCCTAGGGATTAAAAACCCAATGGATTATTTTCATAAACCCAAGGAATTAATAAACCCAGGTGATTAATATTATAAACCCAAGGCATAAATGAACCCAACAAATTATTCATATTATAAACATAAGGGATTAATAAACCCGACAACTTAATATTATAAACCCAATGGATCAGTAAAGCTAGGGGATTAATATTATAAACCCTAAGTATTAAAAACCTAGGATATTAATATTATAAACACAAGGAATTAATAAACTCAATGGATTAATACTTTTATTTCAATGGGAGAAATCGTGTTTGGAAAATCTCTCAGGCATACATAGTCCTACCCAGGATTAGACCATGAGACTTGTGGGGAGCAAACCTCCCCACCTAACCATTGGACTACATCCTTGGGACTAACTCAATGGATTAATACTATAAACCCAAGCGATTTATAAACCCTAATTTTTCAATGTTGAAAGGAAACATTAAATAAATTGCAATGTAATGTAACATTGTGTTGTGGCTAGCAAGAACCCCTCTTTTTATTTAGTTTTAGTAATAAAGCTAAATAAATGGGGACCTTTCTAAAAAATAAAAAGCTAGCACTTATGTTTCCCTTTGAATAAAACATGATATCATAAACTTAGGAAAACACCCACTAAACCTAAAAAACTTAAGTTTTATGATAAGTTTCAAATAAAATCGTTCTCTTAACAATAAAACATCGCATCACAAAGGATAATGGAGGGGATCATATAAACAAGCTTTCAAAATTGCGAAAATGCGATGCGAGATCGCACGCTTTAAAGACTCATCGCACATCGCAGATTTCATACACCGCAAGTATCACTAAGATGAAATATCCCAATCTAACGATATGCGATAAGGCATCTCGCAAATTACATCTCGCGGATGCATAAGGTAATAAATCATTGTTGACAAAATGGATTTGTGATATTGCGAAGCAAATCGCAAAACCGCTTTATCGCAAATTTGGAGGGCTCATAGGTCAATAAAGAATTTCTCATAATCCAATACTGAGTTATGGGCATTAATGTCAATTTAATGGTTAGTTGATGGTCATTGATGAGATAAGATTTAAATTTGATCGAAAGGTTATTTCACGTAAGGCGATATATTTGATATGATTTCGGAATTAAGAGCTTGCCTGTCACCTTATCTTTTACCATTATTCTTTCCTTGCTTGTAAATTTGCAGAAGCAGCAAGTAGAGTAATATATGAAGCAGTGTGCAGAACATAATGGGAAAGAAGGGAAAAGCTCTGGTTGTTGAGGACAAAGAAATGACACCCTTATACATAGACACCACCTGCAACACAGATGCTAGCATAACTACTTGGGAAGGCATGTAAAGTCTCCTCCAAGAAGAAGAGCCGAGAGTTATGGAGGTTAAAGCAACAACAGACTCACACAGGTCATCTAAGGCATCAATTACTGAACTTGCATGTTAATTCTTTCACCAAATAGTGGCAAGACCTAAGATTCTTCCATACACAGACATGGTCAAGTGGGTACTAGAAAATGCCGATATAAAAAACAAACAATTCAAGTCTCAAGGCCAATACCTCATTGGGTTATTCACTTCACAAGATTTAAGGCTTATGTATCATCTACCAGAGCCGCAGCCAACTTACAACAAGCCGTTTGTAGAGAAGTTTACCAAAGGATACAAAGATTTGGCGAAGTGCACCAAGAACTGGTCGGTAAGGGAAGAACCGTTGAAAAAGGGCAAAGTGTGCTAATTGAGGGCCATCAAACCACGTAGGAGGTGAAGCTAGCACCTGGGAATCTCGGATCAGGAAAAGGAAGTAGTTTCTGATGCGTGATTAGCGCTAAGCATCGTTGGGAAAAGCCCCTTGAGAAGGAAAGTCCCCAAGAACTTGGTCTCATGTAAGCCAGTAAACCACGGGGAAAAACGCTAAAGGATAAAGGTGGGACCCATGCTCCAAAACTGATGGTAGTTATCAGGTGCACCCTTGGGCGGTTAGCAGTTTTGCCTAAAACCTAGTGATTCCATTCAGCACTCGATATATGGCAGCAGAAGAAGAAGTGACAGTGGAAAACAACGTCATTGACTGTGTCAATGAAAACCTACACAGAGGAAACCTCATTTTAGAGACTGCACCAGGATTTCTTCCAAAGGCACAACAACTGCAGAAAAGCTGGAGACAAAAAGATGAGGAAAGAGTAGAGTCCATCAAGAAGTTAACCAAGTTGAATTGGGAAACTTACTGGCAGTACTTGGTTAAACCGCATAGTCAATGCATGACTCTCAAATGCCTTACGAACTCTACCGATAAGATAGCGCTAGCACTTACCGATTTTGTTTTCGCAGGGCAACTAAAATCGGAGGTTGGCCAACCGACGCTCCTCGAGCAAATGCTGAATGATTGCGATCTCAAAGAACATATACCTAGATAGTTAATTCCAGATTCAGTTTTAGTTTTAGTTTTGATTTATTTTTGCCTTAGATGAGGACGGTCATTTAAACCTCCTCCTATATTTTTGTAATCAACTATTTTTAGTATTTAGGAAGTAGTATTTTAACCCCTCTCATGCATTTAAAGAAGGGTCCTGAAATTTTTCAAAAACATTTCCTCAGAACATGCACTTCTACACCCTCAAAGGAGGTTTTGATGAATGAATGGAACAAGATTTATTGATATATGTGTTTAATATCTGCTACTGAAATGCACTTTTGTACTTTTAGTAGATGTTGAATTAGGAAGAGATAAATTTATATTGTTGAAGCTCGTGAGTAGAACTTGTTATCAATGGTACTTTTATCTCTTAATGATTTCTGCTTATGTGTCCAAGTAATATTTTATGCTCAGTTATTTATATATGAAAGCTTGAATGTTTGAGTTATTATTTGGCACTTTTGTACGATAATGACAATTCTGTTTATGCTCAATATATGAATGACTTATTATGTGATATGCTTCTCACAATTGTTTCGACTAACTTTTTACACGAAACAATTCATTTTTATCGAATTCTTTTCTTGTAGCAATTGAATGATCTTTATTACCAATTGTTGTTAGAAATTATTTTAGATCGCATAAGTAAAAAGTTGAATCCCAGGTTAGTTTTAGACTTAAATATTTCTGTTCATTGGAATAGAATTGCATGTTTTAAATTAGACTTCAATTAAAAGCATTTTACTTAGAAATCTTTAGAAAATAGAAATGTCAATTCTTATCAACACACACAAATTGGGAAACTGGTCCCATTATCCCTAGTTGGACCCACTATCCCAAACAAAAAAGGAGCTGCTTTCAAGGTCCGGACTCGGTGGGTATCCCCCTTGTTGTAGACCTAATTTTCGGGGCTTTAACACATTGTAACAATCATATCAAATAAATTGTCATATCATAGTAATGTTTTTCATGATATAATGTTAGATTGTTTTTTGTACCAAGAAAACGTGACAATACGAATCCCAATGTTAGAGTCGCAAAGTGACATTGAAAAAAATTACAATGAAATGTAAGTTTCCAACAATGATTGTCATATTGTTCGTCACATTCCGACAATGTTTTTCATAATGTGACATTGGATAGATTTCTGCAGCAATCAAACTTCGAAACTTTAAACCCAAATGTTATAACAATTATTATAAACCTTAGAAATATAAAACCAAAATTATAAACCTTAACATTAAACCCAACATTACGACCATAATTACACCAAATATTATAAATGCTAATATTTAATCCAACATTTTGAACTTTAATATCAAACCCTAATTTTCTAATGTGACAGTGTAACAAGAAAAAGGGTTTCATATTGGGTTTCATACACCCAATATAAAAGAAATACTAAAATCCTTCATCTTAAATCCTAATCCCATAATATCAAGAGGAGGCATTGAATAAATTGTAATGTAATGTAAAATTGTGACAATGAGTATCAGATTGATTGTTATCTTGTGACAATGTTTCTCACAATGCAAAGTTCGATTGATTTTTTTATCATTCTAATGTCAGAATATGAAGTCCCATTGTACCAATGTGTTATGAAACCAGCTCACAAAAAGATAGAAAAGATAGATGAACGTCTTAGAAATAAGCCTCTTCGAGGGGGCAACCTCCTTTCCATTACACAAATGAACAATTATTGGATGATACAAATGACAAGACTTCCTTTCTATATATAGGATTCTAAGGGATCATAATATAAACAGAGCCGACATAACAATAATAATGTAAGGGCACAATAATAACAATAGTGGGCTTCTATGGGGCACAATAGTAACAATATGGGGACTACATGGGAAAAACAATATAATAAGGGGGTTGTACTAATAACAATAAGGGGTTACACTAGTAGTATAGGGGCCTAACATGCCCCTCTCCTTCAAAAAGTGTTGTCCTCAACTCAACGCTTGAGTAGATCTTAATTCTTCTGTATAAAATTCTTGTCCTCCCATGTGGAATCTTCAGCAGGTAAGTTCTTCCACTTGGTGAGATACTCTGAAATTGATCGATTTCGTAGCTGTTGAGTTCTTGTTTCTGTGGCTGATCTAGGTTCCAATATGATTTTTCCTTCCTCTTCAAGTTCTGGCAATATTGTTTGAATTGGGATGTTCTACAACTTTTGAATGAATGGCCATACTTCTTCGTCCTTATTCCATTCATCCCTTGCTTCATTTATCCAATCTGGTTGGATAATAGAAATAGCAAAAAACAATGCTTCCACATCCTCATCCTTTCTTGAGAGTGCATCTGCAACAAAATTTTGCTTCCCTTTTCTATGATGATGTCAAAGTCATAACCCAACATATTTGTGACCCATTTTTTCTGTTCTTCTAAAGATAATAGTTGTTCTAAAAAGTATTTAAGACTATCATGATCCATTTTTACCTTGAAGTGTCTTCCCATTCGGTAAGGTTGCCATTTATTAAGTGCATGTAGTATTGCCAATATTTCCTTCTCATAAATAGCTTGCTTGAGATGTAGATTTAAAATACCCATTCACCTACATCAAAATATTTTTCACTACGATGTTGATCTACATGTTGTTTCATTCAATTTTGCACCAATGTGGTGTTATCCTTTAAAAGTTGGAGAACTTGTTGTTGATGCTCGATGTGATATTTCATTGCTTGAACCTTTTTCTTCTTGATATGTCCTTCTATCTTGAGAGTTTGAGGAGTGATAATTTCATCCAATGCTTTACAAGATATGGTCGGATTCATTTCTTGATGCTCAATGTGATCTTTCACTTCTTGAACATTGTTTTTCTTGATATGTCCTTCTATTTGGATAGCTTTAGGAGTGGTAATTTTGGCCAATACATTACAAGATATGGTTGGATTCATTTCTTCTTTTTTGATATGATCTTTCACTCCTTGAACCTTTTTCTACTTGATATGTCCTGCTATCTTGAGAGTTTGAGGAGTGGTAATTCTTGCCAATGCTTTACAAGATATGGTCGGATTCATTTCTTCTTTCTCTAGGGTTGGGCCCTGGCATATATCCTATTCTTTTGATGTTTCTTGATCGTTTTGTTCCTCCTCTTCATACTCCATGTAAAATAATTTCTTCTCAGCACACTTATGACCTTTAGTGCATTTGCTATCACAATTGTAACAAAGCCCTTTTTCTCTTTTCTCTTCCAATTGTTGTGGTGTTGCTCTAAAGAAGGTGTTGCTCTTTGTATTCTCGTAATGTGCTATAATTTCTTTCATGAAAATTGACCACATAACAAGTTGTTTATGAGAACAAAGCCCTTTATACCATAAAAATTGATCTTGTTCTAAATATGACGATGTAATACATACCTTTTTTAATAGTGGTACACCATGTAGATCAAAATATTTCTCCATCTATAGTATCCAATTTACCAGATCCTTGCCATCAAACTTCCTCATCTCACTTTTTCTTGATTTTAGGAGCTCAATCTTGAAACGACTGTAACTCTGTACTTTCAGATCTTTATGTTTTGAAATTGCGACCTGCAGCAGCCCTCTGCGTCCTCTTTCCAATGCCACTAGTTTGATCCAAATTGGATTCTCCAAGGAAACGTTATGCCAAATCTCCCACGATGACTTGATTATAGACTAGTTCAGTAGAGTGAACTTGTACGACGTGCCATGTGTCACTGTTTCGACCTTTGGATCTAAAAAATGTATACAAGAAACTACAGTCTGTCTTTGTTCTTTAACTTCTTACGAAATTTCAATCTTATGCCCAAAAAAAAAGTTATGACTATTTTCCCGAGGTCACCTGTTTGGAATGTAATTCGGGAGTCTGCAAAAAGGCCAACTTCCTCAAATCATATCTCCGCACATATAGCGTGAAAATATCTGAATTTTGGACCCAAGTTTCAGAACTATTTTGGCCCAAATGGGTTATTTTTTTAGCATCTGAAACGTTAGAAAATAAAGTTATAGTGTAAATGCCACGATGACCTATTTGGAGTAGCGAAACCCTTGAATCCAAAGCTCTAATACCAAATGTTATGAAACCAGCTCACAAAAAGATATAAAAGATAGATGAACACATTATAAATAAGCCTCTTTGAGGGGGAAACCTCCTTTACGTTACACAACCGAACAATTATTGGATGATACAAATGACAAGACCTCCTTTCTATATATAGGAGTCTAAGTGGTCATAATATAATCAGAGCCACCATAACAATAATAATGTAAGGGCACAATAATAACAATAATGGTCTTCTATGGGGCACAATAGTAACAATATGGGGACTACATGGGTAAA
The DNA here is from genome assembly GCA_000404065.3 of Pinus taeda. Taxonomy (NCBI): domain Eukaryota; kingdom Viridiplantae; phylum Streptophyta; class Pinopsida; order Pinales; family Pinaceae; genus Pinus; species Pinus taeda. Next base: position 9,532 of record APFE031236249.1, on the reverse strand, counting down.
ACAATATAATAAGGGGGTTGTACTAATAACAATAAGGGGTTACACTAGTAGTATAGGGGCCTAACACAATGCAACTTTGAATCAATTTTAATGTAGTATAAATCACCAAGTTGGTCACAAAAGTCTTTAATCGTCATATGTGCATTTTCATAGTTAATCTATTTTGAAAAGAAGGAATTTTTTCCTTGGCTACGAAGATGGAAAATCATATTCATGAACAAATATCAAAATCGAGGATGGCGTCCAAATCAATGGTTAAAATAGATGAGTAGATGTAAACCATACTCATGCATTTCAACATTACAAATACATGGATGGAACCAATCAATATTAATATTATGAAACCAAGGGATTAATATTATAAACACAAGGGATAAATATTAAACCCAACGTATCAACATATTCAACCCTAGGATTAATATTATAAACTGTAAGATTATTATATCAAACCAAAGATCGATATTATTAACCCTAAGGTTATAAACCATAATATATTCTTATACATATCACCAATTAATATTATAAATCAAAGGCATTATTGAAAATTTAAACCCAAGGGACTATAAAGCATATGATAAATGTTATAAACCCCAAGGATAAATATTATAAAGCCTTTTGATTAATATTATAAACCCTAACATGAATATACCTAACCCAATAATAATATCATAATCGTTAACGTTATAAAACCTAATATATTATTATATATATGAGGGGAAAATATTATAAACCCAAGGGGTTTATAAATGCAAGGGATTGTTAGTAAAGCAATTGACTATGTTTGACTGTAAACCCTTCAAATTAATATTCTAAACTAAAGGGATAAATATTAAAAACCCTTGGGATTAATATTGAAAATTAAAGGGATTAATAAACCGTGATGATTATCAATATGAAAATCGATAAGATCAATAAACCCATGGAATTAATATTATAAACCCAATGAATTAATAAACGTAAGGGATTAAACTACATAAATTGCAATCTAGTATGACATACTCACAAAGACTTGCATACTACAACATTAGATGCATTCATATACCATTTTGACATCACATTATTATTATTATTATTATTATTATTAATATTCAAGTTTATTAATATTTTATTGCCTTAAATAAATATTTTGAAATTGTTATTGTCACTATTTGAAGATCAACTTTTTCTATCAAATAGACATATGTCATTCCTATGATAAATTCAATGTAAAAATATGCAACCATATATTGAATACAATTATTGAATAAAATAAATGAATTCTCTCTGTCTATTAAGGCATACAAATATGGTTCTTTTCCATGCGTGCATTTAAAATACAAATATAACATAACCACATATCAAATTGAATCATGAGCTTAATGTAATTAAAATATAAGGTTGTAAGATAGAAGAATAAGTAGAATTCAATCAAGAAAATTGGAATTTAACAAAAAACACAACCATATAAATTTCAACATCATTCATATAAAAAAATTAACATAACATACAAAGGGGAAAAAATCAATAGTACAGAGGTTAAAAACCAAAGGAAAATTTATTTTAAAAACATTTGTCTTTACACCAAAAAATTATATTTCCAAAATCAAGTTTAATACTTAATCACAAGCTAAATATTAAACAACATTTTCCTAAACACATCAAAATTGATGAAAAAAATAACGCCAATTCAAATCAAAATTGTAATGATCATGACCCTTTTTCCTTTCCAACCAATCTCTTCTTGTTTTTCTTCCAGATTCTCTTTGATGCACATGCAACAAATATGTTGGGTCCCTATAATACTAGTGATTACCCCATTACTATTGTAGTTATACTCCTTATTAATATTGTTGTGCCCCTATTTCCCCCATATTGTTATTACTGTGCCCCATAGAATCCCTCTATTGTTATTTTTGTGGCTTTATATTATTATTGTTAGGTCGGCTGGTTTATATTGATCCTTCAACTCTAGATATAAAAGGAGGTTGTGTCATTTGAATCATCAGATTGTTCATTTATGTAATGTAAAGGAGGTTTCCCCCTCGAAGAGGTTGAATTCTAAGGCGTTGATCTATCTTTTCTATCTTTTCTTGAGCTGGTTTCTTAACATTTGGTATCAGACCTTTGGATTCTAGGGTTTCGCTGCTCCAAACAGGGCATCGTGGCATTTTCGCTATCACTTTTTTTTTGTGACGTTTCAGAAGTCGCAAAAAAAACCCATTTGAGATGTAATCACGTTGAACCTTGGGTCCAAATTTCAGATATTTTCACATGATATTTGCGGAGATATGATCTGAGGAAGTTGGTCTTTTTGCAGACTCCTGAATTACATTCCAAATAGGTGACCTGGGGAAAATCGTCATAACTTTCTCTCTGAGGATCGGATTGAAATTTTGTAAGACGGTGCAGAAAGAGGACGGACTATAGTTTCTTGTATAAATTTTTCAGATCCAAAGGTCAAAACAGTGACTTGTGGCACGTCGTACAAGTTCGCTCTACTGAACTAGTCTATAATCAAGTCACTGTGGGAGATTTCACATAACTCTTTCTTGGAGAAACCAATTTGGGTCAGACTTGTGGCATTGGAAAGAGGACACAAATGGATACTACATATCACAAATTCAAAACTAGATGATCGGAAAGTACAAAGATACAGCAGAGGCAATATCAAGCTCCTACAAAGTGAAAAAAGTTGTGTAGATTTTCTTAAATTTTTGCTTAAGCTTGGTTTGAAAATTTATTTTGAAGGAATTCAAAGGGCATAGTAGAGCATTATTATCGGTAACTGATGCCCTGAGGAAAGAATATGCAATTACCTAGTAAGGAACCTGAAAGCTCTAGCATGACTCATGAAGAAGAGGAAGAAATGCAACATGATATATCAAAATTACAAGACCAAGTGCAACAACTGTCCCTTACACAAAAAGGAACATAATCTAAGATGGATGGTTTAAAGAAAGGTGTAGAAGCTAAGATGGATGGTTTAAAGAAAGGTGTAGAAGCTAAGATGGACTATTTAAATAAATGCGTAGAAGCTAAGATGATTGACGTGGAAGCTAAGATGGATGATTTGAAGATAGATTTGAAGACAGACATGGACGAATTGAAGATAAATATGAATAAGTTGCTACAAACAATGGGCACTAAGGGTGAAAGGGTACTAAAGGAAACTCATGATGAGAATAAAAGAAATGTTAATCATGATTCCATAGACGCTAATGTTGGATCAAAGACTCGCAATATTCCAAAAATCGATATGAGGAAGTTTGATGGCAAGGATCCTGCCACATGGATATTATAGATGGAGAAATTCTTCGATCTCAATAATGTGAAAAACACACAAAAGGTACGTATGGAAACTTTATATTTGGAACCAAATCAGTTTGTATGGTATCAATGGTTTTTCTCTCGTAAACAATTTATCACTTGGGCAATTTTTACGGAAGAATTGATAGCACATTATGAGGATACAAAAAGCAACACTTTTTTTAGCCAATTGATAAGTCTCAAACAAAAGGGTCAATAATGGAGCACATTGAGGAGTTCCAAAAATTGAACATAAGGGTAAAAGATATTCTAGAGGAGCATAGGATTGATGTGTTCATAGGGTCTTTAAAGCATAATATCCAACATGATGTTCACCTTTGGGAACCTAATTCATTAGAGAAGGCATTCAGGTTAGCAAGAAAAATGGAAGGCAAAATTATGGCAACCAGGAAGCATACCACTCACATATATAAAGATGGAAGTGTTATTGCTGCTAGTCTTCCACAACCTATAAGGTTGACACCACAACAATTGGAGGAAAAAAGAGAAAAAGGGCTTTGTTACAGTTGTGATAGCAAATACACTTAAGGTCATAAGTGTGCTGAGAAGAAATTATTCGACATAGATTGTGAAGAGGGAAGAAGAAAAGGAGCAAGAAAGGTCAAAAGAAGAGGATATACTCCAGGAACAAAGCCTAGATGAAGAACAAATGAATTCCAACCATATCTTGTAATGCATTGGCAGGAATTACCACTCCTCAAACCATCAAGATAGAAGGACAAATCAAGAAGGAAAAGGTAATAGTGTTGATTGATTCATGAAGTACTTAGAATTTTATTCATTTTAAGGTAGCAAAAGAATTGAATTGCTTCTTATATCCAGCACCAGATTGTCAAGTGATGGTTGCAAATGGAGGAACAATAAATTGCTCTGGAAAGTGCCATAATATCAAGCTATCGATGGGAGAATATGTATTGACTAGCCCAATGCTTTCCATTCCAATGGGAGGTGATGATGTTATACTAGGAGTCCAATGGCTACAATCCTTGGGTACAAAAGCTTTTAATTTTCAAGAACTTTTCATGAAATTTTCTATGGAAGGAAAGGAAGTTGAATTAAGGGGTATTTCAGGGAAACCGGGAAAGATAATTAGCTCTAACGGTATGATAAAACTTCTAAAAAAGGACAAAAGGGTGTAATTGCACAATTATGTTCGCTAGATGTTTCCACATTGGAATCATCTATTTCCCCAGATCTCCAAAAAGTCTTGGACAATCATTCCAAGGTATTTGAGACTCCCAAAGGTCTCCCACCTATTCATGATCATGATCATGCTATTCACCTGATTCCAGGAAGTGTTCCTCCAAACATCAGGCTGTACAGATATCCCTATGCCCAAAAGAGTGAAATTGAACGTATGGTTGCAGAAATGCTAGAGGCTAGTATAATTCAATCGAGTCAAAGTTCTTTCTCTGCTCCAATAGTATTAGTGCACAATAAGGATGGATCATGGCGCATGTGTCCGGATTATAGAGAACTCAACAAGCTCACTATTAAAGATAAGTTTCCCATTCCTGTCATTAATGAATTACAAGATGAATTGCATGGATCAATTTACTTCACCAAGTTGGATCTTCGTTCAGGATATCATCAAATTAGAATGAAGATTGAAGACATTCTGAAAACAACATTTAGAACTCATGAGGGTCATTATAAATTTTTGGTCATGCATTTTGCCCTTATGAATGCACCTTCAACATTTCAAAGTTTGATGAATTCCATTTTCAAACCATTCCTTAGAAAATTTGTGTTAGTATTTTTT